>NCQT01058499.1:2508-14156 GCA_002740465.1 Stenocereus thurberi | reverse complement strand
AAAGAAAATGAAGAAATAATTTCTCGCCTGTTGGGACAATTCTCGCCAATGGGGAAAGGAACCTGAGAGGAGAAGAAATTTTTTTTATAAGAAATAGATCCTTAACAAGCAAAGAGGAGAGAGAAATGTAAAAGAAAATATTATAACAAATCAAACCCTAAAAAATAAAGATTTTTTAGAAAAGCCGTTTATTGTCTTGTTGGGGAAAACAACTGTAACTGTTGGACATGCGGATAAGTAGGTCATGCAAACAAATGCAAAAAATAAGAAGAATAAGAAGCTTATTAGAATTACATGTAGTCTAGATCTTTTTGAACTTAGCGAGGAAAAAGCACTAGATCTAAGCCTGAAAAACAAGAAAATTGTTGAGATTGTACTAGAAGAAGAATATGAAGAAAGTAATTATAAAGAAACTAGTCATATGATTGAAAATAGCTCAATTAGCCTTGGTGATCTTCAAGAAGAAGAATTTACTATAGATAATGAGAATGATGATATAAAAGGAGATTGTGTTATTCCTATAATTCAGAAAGATATGAACTATAAAAAATCCATCTTCCAATTGAAGAGTAAGTACGTATGCGAAATAATGGAAGGAGATTTAGGGATAAAAGACTATGAGTATGGTATGGGAGAAGTTAATCTCATTAATTGAAAAAATATCATCAAATATAACAAAGGTAGAAAGTATAGGTATATTCATATTAGAAGTGCCCAATTTATAATTACTGCATTATAATATTATGGCAAAGATTTTCTTTGTGTTTTGCTCTACGACATAAGACATACCAAATTTAATAATCAAATTATCACAGGGATTAAGACCAATTCATATAATGGATCCATAGGATTCAACTACCAACCTTGAACTTATACAAGCTTAACAGATGAATTTGCCAAAAACTTTATATCCCTTAAGATAAAAATAGTTGAGATGGCATGAAAAGAGGAGGATGCCCACTAAGGATATTTTGAAAAATAACATGTAAATTAAATAATAATATAGATCCAAAGACTATGGTAACAATAATAGGGGCAGAAAAAATTGAAAGTCCTACTTTTAAGAAAAAAATCTAAAGGATAAAACCTAATCCTCATGAGATAAAAATCAATAGGTCTTGGATATCTAGTTTTTGCAATCCTACAAAAATCAATAAGATAAATGTGATAAAAATTGATGAAAATGATAAGATCACCATAAAACCCCACTTACTAAGAAGTATGAGTGCAAGATCAGAATGGAGAGAAGGATCTTCATCAGCTAAAGAAAAGCTTAAAGAAGATGATATAATTAGTAGGATTAATGAAATGTATAGAATGAGTTTTGAATATACAAGACACAATGTAGGCCGAAATATAAGTCTAGATAGAAAAGTCATTCGGAATAAAATAAGAACTATTAGTGAGCCAAACTATGATGATGAATTAGTCAAAAATATGACTATGAAGATATGCTATGAAGTCACTAACACAAATTCTAATAGTCGCTNNNTTCCAATAAATCTATATTTAGAGGGATATATGCCCTGTTCTTTTTTTACAATTGGGAGGATTTAGCTTATATCTTAGAGCTCCTTACAACTTTTTATATCTTCTTACAACTCTTTACCTTTTTAACATAATCCTTGCATCCTCTTAGATTTTCTTACATCTCTCTCTCTCTCTCTCTCTCTCTCTCTTCATATATATATATATATATATATATATATATATATGCATATAACATTCAATAAGTCATTTATTTTTTCTATTAAATATAGAAATATGTATATATTTTTCATTATATTACCAATACAAAAAATTATAAATATTTTTATGGACACAACAATTCTATAAACATAAAAATAAAATTTAAAGATGTAAATTATATTTAAGTTTCGACTTGAACAATATATGTCATTACAGATGAAATAAGTTAACATGCTTTTAAAATTTTAATATAGAAATTACATTCATGTTTGAGTTTGAATCATATATGAAAACTCTCAAACTGTATGTGACAAATTATCATACAAAAATTGCATTCATGCTTTTAAAATTGTAGTACAAAAATTATTTCTTACTATTTTAAGGGTCTATTTATAAATTTTTTGGCAATAAAATATTAACAATACTAATGTAAAATTGTTTGTGTAAGATAGGATTTCATTTTAAGAGTTTTATTCAATTTTGTCGAATAAATTGTGTTATTTTTTGTTTTAATTTTGTTATAGAAAGATCAAACTAATGTTAATTGTAAAACTCACCTCAAGTGTAAATAATTGTTATTAAAAAATTATAGGATTGAATTTATTTTATTGTTGTCTAATTAGCTTGCTTAAAGGTTTGTTTTCATTAATTATATTATTTTAATATTATTTTTTTCGATCCAAAATGCTCAATGTAAAAAAACAAATTTTGTTTTAATAATATTAAGAAGTAATTTGTTTACAGATGATATCAAATTTATTTCATAAATATAACTAGTATATTACATATTATTTCTCAAATCATACATTAGATACCAATAATTATGCATACATATCTAAAAGTTATACTGTACAACTTTGTAATAATACAACAACTTCTTACGTCTATTCTTACAGATTACTACGGTTCCTTACATCGTCTTACAGCTCCTTACATCTTCTTACTACTTCTTACATCTTCTTACAACTTCTTTACAGTTCTTATAGCTTCTTACATCTTATGACAGCTTCTTATACCTTCTTACATCTTATGACAACTTCTTATACCTTCTTATATTTTTTTTACAAGTTATAGCTGCATCTTAATGCAACAAAGAACAGAGTCATAATAGGTACGAAATGTGTGCGTACGTAGATGGTGTTGTTATGTACATTTTGAAAAAAAGATCTTTATTTCCAGAATTTTTGTGGAAAAAAGCCAAGACTCCTTTGGAAATAATTATTAGAAATAGCATGATGAGCCATAATGAAGCCATAGAAGGGTTATCCATAGAGATAAGAAGACTCTAATACATTATATCAGTTTTATGAGCTACTGATCAACTCTCCCACGATATTATTATTGGAAATAGTTTTCAGAGACTATATTCTCCATGCATACAAACTATAAACCAAATAATATTCATAATAATGGTCACTCAGTCCTTATTGATAGGTTAAATAAAGCTTACACTCATCAGAAGATTAAGTTTACATGGAACTAGCGTGGCAAGTAGGTAATACCTGCACAACCGATGAGATAACACTAACAATTTTGAGTTATCTGTTAAAAAGCAGATTGCTGAATAACAAGAGCAATTATGCAAAGAACTCTATCCTGGAAATCTTCTAAAGTTTGGGGACAAAGATAAAAGATTTACAAAGATTACTTTGTTAAATTCCAACAATATTATTCGAGTAAAACAAGTGGTGTATACACACCAAGATGCCAAGAATTTGATAAACAAATCAAAGAACTTTTGGATGAAGGATTAATCAGAAATAGCAAGAGTCCCAACACAAGTCTTGCTTTCATGGTAAGAATTGATGCTGAAGAGAAAAGAGGGAAAGTTAGAATGGTAATCAATTATAAAAAGTTTAATGATAATATTACCTTCAATTGTCATTATATTCCTAACAAAATCATCATTTTCAATAGAATTCAAGGAGCCTCTTGGTTCTCAATGATGGATTGCAAAAGCAGATACTGGCAAATAAAAATGTATAAAGAAAGTATTCCTTTAACTGCTTTTAGTACCCCTCAAGGACATTATGAGTGGATAGTAATGCTTTTGGTCTTAAAAATGCACCTTAAATATTTCAAAAAAGAATGAATAGCATTTTTAAAGATCTTAATCACTATTGTCTTACATTGATGATATCCTTGTATTTTCCAAGACGATAGAACAACACATAGATAATGTCCTTGCTGTCACCCAAAGGTGCATAATCACGGTATTATTCTCGAAAATGACAAATGCATTTATGCTGAATAAGAAATCAAAGTTTTAGGTTTAGAGATAAAAGTTGGACAAATCATCTTACAAAAGTATATTTTAGAAAATTAGACAATTCCCTGAAAAGATTGAAGACATGAAGCGGTTAGAAAGGTTTCTTAGATGTCTTACCTATGGTTCAAATTTTATTAAAGATTTAGCTAAATTAAGAAAATTATTATAGTAAAAACTCAAGAAAGAAGTGAGTTGGACATGGACCCCTAGCGATTCAAAGATTGTTCAAAATTTCAAAAAGATGTGTAAAAATCTTCCTGCTCTTTATTTACTTAATGAAGGAGATGATTTAATTCATGGGATAGATGCCAGCAAGGAGCACTGGAGTACAGTACTTAAAATCAAAGAAATGGAAAAACTCTACAAATATTAGAGTGAAAGTTTTAAAAAAGCAGAATGTAACTATCCCGCAATGAAAAAAGAAATTCTTGCAGTTATGAGAGGAATTGAAAAGTTCTTGATTTTTTTTAACCCAAAAACCTTTTCTTATTCGAACAGGTTGCAAAGGCATACTCAGTTTTGAAGGCATACTGAGTTTCATGGAAGTTTTAATAAAGTAGAATGTAACGATCCTGCAATGAAAAAAGAAATTCTTATAGTTATGAAGGGAATTGAAAAGTTCTTAATCTTTTTAACCCAAAAACCTTTTCTTATTCGAATAGATTGTAAAGGCATACTTAGTTTTGTGGGGAAAAAAAATCAAACATGCAATTGCAAGGGAAACTGTTTTGTTGATAATTATGAACTAGTTTTCTTTCTCTGTTGGACATATAGAGGGATCGAAGAATTCTCTGGCAGATAGTTTAACTCGTGAGTTTGGCAATTGTGATCATCGAAGCAAAACTCCTATTAGAAAAGGAGAAAATCCAAAATGAAATGCCATTACTATTAGAATGGAATTCTCCTTCTAGTAGAATCCCTATGGATATTTTGGAATTCCACACCAAAAGTAGATCATCCTTTGGTCTGTTATCTTCTGCCTATCTAATAGCACAAAAATTAGCCTTTTAAAATTACAAATGAATTACCTAAGGTGTTCTTATGATATTCAATAAAACATGAGTTCTTATGTTCAAGAAAAATAGTTCAACAACTAGTGCGTAGCCTACATCGACTACTATCATAATTATTCCTATGATATTTGGGAGTCATGGAGTACTACGATTTTCTTTCCTAATAGATCTGGTGTTGGTGATGTTAGATTCCTAGCTAATTCAATATTTCCATATGACCCCATCATGAAAGCCTGGGATATATGGAATGGTGGCTTATCTCATGGAAATCTCATCCAAAGTACTCATTCTTCTGAAGACTAAGTTTCAATAGTGCATGTTTAAAAGAATCCATTGGATTCTCAAATCTCTTGATGGTCCAATAAAAATTTCAGACATTAGAAGCCTGTATATGGAGGTACATTACACGGTAATTGCATATGAAAATGGAAAGCCAAACTATCCCATTATCTTGTTCAATTAGTTGATTTAGACGATCCCAATGATCAACAACAAGAATGGTTTCCAAAGCTGCAAGAAGTAGTTAGTGACCCTGCTTTGGCAAGAGCCATCAATTTTTAAAATATCTATCATCAATTGTGGGCATTAATTGAACAAGAAAATAGACTAATGTATTGTGGGAACACTACTTCGTCTATCATAATAATCTTAACAAATATATGAAGATAGAAGGAGCTACTTCAAAAGATGTCTTCGATCATCTCTTTGATATTAGAGATGAAAATTTCTTATTAGGAAAAGAAAAGAAATATCTTCATGAATTATTTGAAAGATGGGATCTAGAGTATCCTTAACTTAATGAAGGTTTTAATAATTATCTGGATAATGATGGACTAGAGGATATTATTGGAGATGAAGACATGCAGAATCTTAATATGAATGACTAGTCTTGTCAGCATTAAAGGTTCTAAAAAGTTGTTGAACCATTATTATAATATTTTGTCAAGTGTCAAGTTAGTGAAATAATGTTGTCTTTTGTAGCCATGCAATGACAGTTGTAGTTATGTGAAAATGTCAGTATGCATTATAGGCGCTAGAGCATCTGATGCAGTCCATCTCCTCTATAAAAGAAGAGGCTGAGTATTAAGAAGGACACGATTATTTGAGTATACTTGAGCAAAAGAGAAGTCGGGTATCTCCATTTCTCTATAAGCAAGTATATCTGATGATCTTTTTAACTTAAGTCTCTCTTCAAGTCTTTCTATTATAATATTTCCACTTTTAAGCTTTCAATAAAAGAAGTTTCCGAGTATGAAATGTTATTCGATCGAACCTTATGCCTTAAATATTACGATTTCTTGATTAAAGTCTCACTACCCTTAAAAATATGAAAAGTTGATTAGTGACTGCTGTTTGATGTACGAAACGAAACAGATCTGTGTTATACCTGATCTAAGGGAGCTGTGGTTGAGATTAGCAATCTCTGTAGATTGGAAGCTAGAGGAACG
Source organism: Stenocereus thurberi (assembly GCA_002740465.1). Lineage (NCBI taxonomy): Eukaryota > Viridiplantae > Streptophyta > Magnoliopsida > Caryophyllales > Cactaceae > Stenocereus > Stenocereus thurberi. The sequence continues at coordinate 7,737 of NCQT01058499.1, read as the reverse complement.
CTAAGGTCCAATGCCAACTAAATTCAGGCATTGGTCAAAACTCTCTTATTGAGCTTTAATTATTTTTGCTAAGCATGGTGGACCTCTAACCACAGAAAATATAATATCTATGATATAAGTAGTAGATTGTGATAACTAGTACTAGTAAAGTCATTATAAGAAGTGTAATAATTTAAAACATGCATATTTCCTTAAAAAATCCTAAAATTAGTTTTATTGCATATCTTACCCAAATTTGGGGTCTTTCTCTGATTTTCAAAAGTTTTGGTTAGAAATATTAAAAAAAATAAAATAAAAAGGTAGTTAAAAATCAAAAGCATATGATCTCAAGGTAGTTAAAAATTAATGCAAAAAGTTCGAGGTTGAAAAAATTATTGTCGAAAACCTGAAGGATGGTAAGTACCAAATACCCCATGAAAACTAGAAAATTATTGCCATGTTCAGATAGCAAATTGAAGTCTTGAATTTGTGTGTGAAATAGCCACCAATCATGATTCCAAATTGGTATCAACCAAAGCAAGCCAAAATCAAAAACAACTAAATCAGTCAATTAATCATTCAATAGTTCATTCTAAGAAATTGAACTAAATTAAAAAGAAACATTATCCACAACTTCAGAAACAAAGACATATGAATAGTAGAAGAGACCAAAAATCCAAATGTGACCATTAGATCGAGCAGAAGTAATGAAAAATCTAATTGCAACAACAACCACCAGGGCACTTGAACAATCAGAGCAGCAAACCAAGTAGCCAAATGAAAAGAATGAATCGGCGAAACCAAGAACCCAGAAGCTAGCTCAGCGAATTAAAGCAAAATTTGTGAAATTGCACTTAAAGTGTAAAATCAAAAGAGTACAAAAAATAGGGGGGAAAAAAAAGAAAACGCTAATCTCCCATCTCTTATTTTATAGCCCCGGTTTGAGCTATAGGTCTTCTCTACTTCAATTGATCTTTTCAATTTCTAACTAAACAATTGATGAAAGATGATGATGGCTGAATTGATGATCGATAGTTATGGTGATGAAGGACTAAAGTTAGAGATAATGGCTGTGAACTGATGATAGTGATAATGTTGAAGATGAATTGATGATGATATTGATGGTGGAGAATAAAGGAGGAGAGATGAAGAGAAACGAAACTAAAGGGAGAAGAGGGCTTCAGTTATGGCTAGGAGAATGAGAAAAAAAGAAGTGAAATAGAAGCAGGGGGGAGGGGAACTTGGGCTTCTGGGTTTTCTTAGGGAAAGAAGAGAAAAGAAGAGAGAGAAAATTAGGTGGGAGGGAATGCTCATGTGCGGTATGTGTGTGGGCAAATAAGTGAAGGAGGGGAAGCAAATGGGCCCCGTGTTGGGCCAAGGAGAAGAAGGAGAGAATAGGCCCGAAGGAGAGGAGGAGAAGGTAAGGCAAGGCTAGGCTGAGGTGTTTGAAAAAAAAAAAAAAAAAGCCTGCGGGGAGAAAAGAAGGAGGAGGGGGCTGCCTAGTGATCACGTGCCACACGCATCGGAGAGGAGGGAGATGGGGCATGTCTGGAGTGTAGACTTAGGCTGGGCCGCCAGCTTTGGCCTTTTCTTCTTCTTTTTTTCCTCCACTTCATCCAACATCTTTCTTCCAACTCTTTTGACAAGAAGTTTATTCACGCTTTCAAATTTTTCAATCCCCATAAAATAAGCGATAATATATTAAGATTCTAAATTAGTTATGTATTTTGAGCAAGTAATAGATGATAAAAGGGTATTCAATGACATTATTTCAGATTGAAGAATACCCTCACACTAAATTTTTCTTGTCCTTGAGTAAAAAGAAACTAAAAATCATAAAGAAAAAAAGATAAAATCCTAACTCACTTTTGCAGGAATCACGATTGTCCTTAGCATGCGCAACAAGCTCTTTAAACCCCTAGATTACCCCTAGTGAATGTGTAAGGTCTCGTGAGGGTCTTCAGAAGATATAACCACAAATCTATTAAAAATAAAATGAAAATCCAAAATCAATAATCTTTTTGGTTTTTTCAAAGTATAATGCAACACCAGGGGAAAATATGCACACAATCTAATCAAACACATCACTCTAGCAACGTAAGTATTAGATCACATGTAAACACAAAGTACACATCAAGAAATTCTTTATTCCTGCTAATCACATCTATCCATAATCTTTCACACCACTTACAAAATATTTATGTACAAGACCAACTAGTAGAACATCACTTTAGGGACAAATGGAACACTCCCATCCATATGTTTTAATATATCACAAGGCTCACTATATTCAGCTTCCAATTATGCAAACTGCTATAGACTTGCTAAGATTCTGAATTCTCCACCACTCAAATGCAAAAAGCAACATGATAATCAAGAAGAATTTAGAAGGGTAGTAGCGATGCTAAGGGTAAAAGGGTTAAGACATGGACAATCGATTTGGAAAATGAGGAGCTAAAAGCCAAGTGACTTAAGAGCAACCAACAGTTACGCCAACTATACCACATACTCACACTCTCCCAATCAATTATGGAAAAATAGGATCACACTCACCAAAAATGCACCATTTGGAATGAGTGGATACAATGATCATACATTCATGTTAAACACTCTTATTCGCAAACTTTTTCTCTTTTTTTCCTTTAGATTTTTCATTGAATTTTTTATCAATTTTTCAATTTTTTTTCTTGGGGAGATAAGTTTTTTTTTTAAATTTTTTATCTCTTTTTTCATCTTTTTTTCCTGAAAGAAAAATGAATAAATGGCATGTAAGAAAATAACACAACTCAATTTTCAAATAGTCATTGCAAAGCATCTCTTCACTACTCCAAACCACTGAATACGTCTTCACCCAAAGGCTACCCAACATCCAATATTGAGATATTGCTCCAATAGCCTTGGCTTAGGTATAGGAAATGTGTTTAGACCAAGGCTAAATAGAAGGGTATACGTCAAATGAAAACCGTCAAGGCTCAAAGGTTAGCAAAGGGTAAAATATTCAAACCCGGGTGGCAATTTTGGCGACTGTGGTTCACAAAATGAATGATGTCTCTATTGTATTACCATAATGCACATGCTAAATGTGATTTTGAAGAGAATCAAAGGAAGTTTTAGAGATGTAATCATGGAAGAGACACATGTGAAAAAAAATATGACGTTGAAATGATGAATTAGTTTTTGAGGCACAAATTCTTACAGTTTCATCTACCCAAGTCAAGAAGCTTGCTATAGAAAATGTTGGAGGTTAGGATTGTATGTAAATATCACACTTTGGACTACATTCTATCATGCGCACCATAATTATATACAACCTAATAATCCAAGGTTACAAGAGAACATCGTCAATACAAAATAACACATATTCCCCAAAACAAAATAAAATCTTTTTGGATTTTCAAAAATTTTCAAACTTTTTCCTAATTTTTTCCAAATTTTTTGTCAAAATTTTTGAAACACAGTGTCCTCACCCCCATACCTAAATCACATAATGTCCTCATTGGGGATGAAAAGAACAATGAAAAACTAAAAATAAGAACAAATATACAAAAAAAAAACTCAAAAAGAATAATAACATGACTCTAAAAGTCAAATATGTAAGCATATATACAAAAAAGAAGCAAAATAAAAAACACCAATTATAAAACAAGATAATAAAAGAAGAACAGAGAAAAAAAAATGAAAAGAAAGTTCAGTCAAACTAGATCGGGGGAGAGATACACACAAACTAACTTAGTAGCACCTTAATCATAAGAAACTGGTTCTTGGAGTATCAGACACTTCACATCTTCTATTCTTGGTAAGTCCAAAAACTAGTTCAACATGTGGCTGTTCACTTTAAACTTTGCACCACTCTGAAAATCCTGTATTTTGACTGCACCATAGGGAAAAACATAAGAGATAACATAGGAACCCGTCCAACAGGACCTCAATGTCCCTAGGAAAAGGTGGAGCTTAGAGACATACAAGAGTATTTTCATTCCTGGGGCACACTTTTTCCTAAGAATGCATCTCTGATCTGTGATGAAACAACTTAGCCCTCTCCTTGTAGGATCCAGCACTCTCATATGCATAAGCTCTAATCTCTTCGAGTTCATTCAGTTGCAGTCTCATCTCCTCACCAGCCTTAGTTAAGTCATAATTAAGCAACTTGATGGCCCACCATGCATTATGCTCAATCTTAGTAGAGAGATGATAAGGCTTACCATAGACAACCCTATAAGGTGGCATACCTAAGCGAGTCTTGAAAGCTATTCTATAAGCTTATAAAGCATCAACAAAGTTGTTGGCCCAATCCTTTCGGTTTCTACTCACAGTCTTTTGAAGAATATGCTTAATTAGTCTATTAGACACTCCTACTTGACCAGTAGTCTGGGGATGATATGGGGTACAGGTCTATAGACTGTAGAGTATCTCCTCAACAAGGCATTAAAAGACCTATTAGTAATGTGGGTACCCTAATCACCAATGATATCATGCTAAATCTAGCAAAAATGTCCTCCTTAAGGAATTTCAGAACCACTTTAGCATCATTGGTCCTAGTAGGGATGACATCTGCCCACTTAGAAACATATTCCATAACTAACAAAATATACTTATTCTCAAAAGAAGATGAAATCTATACCCCATACATAAAAAAAACCTCCAATACAATGATGGATTAAGTAGCATTATATCTCTCTTGCTAATTCTATGCATTGTTGGCACTTAGGGCAATTCTTATAATATTCAAAAGCATCCTAAAATAGTAGAAACCACGCTGAAAAACTTTGGGTGCTATCTTTCTTCCACTAAAATGCACTTGCCATACCTGGTCATGACATAATGAAAGAACACTTCTAACCTCATGGTTGGGAATACAGCTTGTAAAGACTTGGTCTAGACAACACTTAAACAAGAATCATCCCAAACAATGAATTTTACAAGGTGGAAGCATTGGTCTCTATCATTCTTAGTCCANCCTTAGGAATCTTACCAGACACTAGGTACTTAACAATATTAGCATACCAAGGGTCAGGATGGACTGTGAATAACTGCTCATTATGGAAGTAATACATATTTTATATAATTTTATCCTTCATTTTACCTACTTTTAAGTCTTTAAAATATATTTTATGAGTAAATAATGCATATTCTATGTGATTCAGGTGAAAAAAAAATCATTGAATTTGGAATGGAGTCGAGTAGCTAGAATAATTTTTTTAGGAGATCACAACTGCAGTCCAATGCTCAAGAGTTCAGCCCAACAAAACA
>NCQT01058466.1:7873-19583 GCA_002740465.1 Stenocereus thurberi | reverse complement strand
TCTACAAAATTTTGTGCAAGGTGCTTTATAATAGACTATTGCCTAAATCTTGCCCATTAAATATATATTGACACTTAAATACCAAGACAATAAATGAATTCCTCAAGGAAATACAATGATTAGATATTGTACCATTGTATTCAAATCTGTTTTGATTTCCTAATCTTTTCAGATTTCTTTTATTTATTACTGTGGGGATATGTACATAACAATATGGTTCCTTATTATTGTGGTTGTTTCATACTTTTTTTATTATTTTATTATTGCTACTTTTAAGTGTATAATACTAAGGTTATCCGCTATATTATACTGTAATTTTTTAACTAGTATTTAAATAAAAAATATATCAGTTTCAACATAACATGCTAATAGTACAGTTCATGCAGAAAACATTTATATGTACATCCCATCTCTACCAGCCTTTCATGATCCCGTACAGGGGTATCAATTAGCTCTACAAAGTAAAAGCTCTACCTTACATTTTAGCTTAAGAAAGCTATTTCCAACATGATATATTTGATTGAAGTGCATATAAGTTGACATACCAAATGAAACTAAACCATAATTGATATTGCTCCTGCACAAAAACAAAAAATCTCCATAACTTAGTAAGAACAATACTAAAAACTATTTCTCCAGTTGTACATTTAGCAAAAATAAGCGCTTTTGTTAATTAATAACTATAGCCCAACAACCAATTACTATTTCTCCTTATGAGATAAAATTTTCTCCAAACTGAGCAAGAGACTTAAACTTCATCTTTAAAAATCTAAATTTTCCCAAAACTTTGTAATTATAATACAGAAAACTATTTTCACATATGTACATTTAGCACAAAGAAGCCCTTTTGTTAGTTAATATCTATAGCCTAGCACCCAATTACTATTCATCATTGGGACAAAAAATTACTTCCTTGATCATTTGGGCTTTTCACTACACTGTACTCATAATGGATTTTTTGATAAATTATTTATTTTCTTTATAATGAAAACGGTACTATAATCAATTACCTCTCTAATCAATTACATGTTTAGCTAAAATAACAACGCTATAGTATGTGCACACTAATTTCATTTTCATCTAAAAGTTTAACTTGGTTCATTGAACAAAGAATATGACGGTTAGGTCTTCGATTAATTCAATATCAATAAAATTAGTCCCAAGTGTTTTTGTCGATAAGGAAAAAGGGAGTAACAAATAACTGAAAAAAATTTTACAATGTGGGAAGGTAAAAATTAAGAAATTAACGTTATCTTTATGCTTTTTACTCAAGTTTGCAAGAGATCATAATGTTATTTTCATAGATTTTATGCTCAGTTATCTCCAACTAGCTATCCCACATCAAATTCACTTACACAATGCTTTTTATAATAGCATCTACAAAATTTTGTGCAAGGTGCTTTATAATAGACTATTGCCTAAATCTTGCCCAACAAATATATGATGACACTTAAATACCAAGACAATAAATGAACTCCAAGGAAATACAATGATTAGGTACTGTACCATTGTATTCAAATCTGTTTTGATTTTCTAATCTTTTCATATTTTTTATTTATTTATTACTGTGGGGATATGTACATAGCAATATAGTTCCTTATTATTGTGGTTGTTTCATACTTTTTTTATTATTTTATTATTGCTACTTTTAAGTGTATAATACTAAGCTTATCCGCTATATTATACTGTAATTTTTTAACTGGTATTTAAATAAAAAATATATCAGTTTTAACAGAATATGCTAATAGTACAGTTCATATAGGAAAACATTTGGATGTACATCCCATCTCTACTAACCTTTCATGGTCCCTTATAGGGGTATCAATTAGGTCTATAAAGTAAAAGCTCTACCTTATATTTTAGCTTAAGAAAGCTATTTCCAACATGACATATTTGATTGGAGTGCTCACCTAGCAAGTGATGGTTACTGAATCCTATGCCACGACTGTGCTTTAACTAAAATTTGATAGAATATAATGTATCGAGAAGAGAATGATGCCTATAGGTAATTACATCAATAATTAGCCTATTGCAAATATACAACGAATTTTGAAAGACCAATACCTAGCGTTGAAGGAGATTAAGATTGAAATATAGGTTTCAGAACAGTAACTCCAATGTCTCCTGCAACAGGAAAATAAAAAACATGATACAATGACTAAAATTGACAAATTAACCAAGGAAGTTTCACAAATTTTTAAATCAGTAGCCTAGTGTGAATAGACCACCAATTCTGATAAAACCAATTAATACGTAATATATATATGTATAAATCAAAAAATCAAAAACTCATGCTACGAATAAATTGATCACAAAAATGTAATTGATGAACAGTGCATAAATCAAAAGTCATAAGCTTTTTTCAATTTGAGTATGTTTACCTCCGAAGATCAGGATGCTTACGAAATATCTATTCAAGATTTCAATTGATTGGTTGCAATTGATATAGGAGATGGAAGAGGAGGTTATGAGATAGATGTGAGACTAAGAGAACTGATTGGTTATTAAAAACAAAACCACACAGCCGGTTGAGGGGGATGTGAGCAGTGAGCAATTTCTAAGTTGTTAGTGCGTGGCCGCGTGGGCGAGAAGTGGCCGATAACTAAGTAAGAGTCTTGTGGAGGTAGGAACTATATTATAACTGACTGTTTTTTTTTGTTTGGAACAATTAAAGCAAATTGAAATACAGATTGTGCAACTGATCTGAAACTGACTAAGTTTTTTTTTTTTGGAGAAAATCTTAAATTAAATTGAAACAGAGACTAATCTGGAACCACCAAACCGATGGAGTGACCTTGACATTTCGAAAAAAATCAATTGGACAATAGTTTCATGTTAAAGGGACTCGAACACTTATTTCAACATTTTATGGACCTATGCTGGGAGCATTCTTGTTAAGTTACCGGTCTAAGACCCAGATGCTTAAAAGAGAAACTTCAAAGAAGAACGCATATCAACTATCAAATTGCCTGTCGAGAACCCACATGCTTAAAAAAAGGAACTTCAAAGAAAATTGGAAGACCAAGGATAAGAAGAAGAAGGAAATCAGAAGAATTTGCAACCCAAAATAGGAAATCTGCTTCAAAAAACTGAAGGAATTTTAAGGGAAACGACTATCTCTTTCTGCTCTGTATATGCTGTATGCATGCCACCGTCTCCACCCAATTTTGCCGGTGTTCAGGTTTACTTCTGCTCAACTTGTGCTTGAACTGGTTCCTGGAGTGCCGATGTTCAGGTTGCCACCATCCCCACCGTCTTCTTCTGCTCCTCTTGTGCCTTCGGGATGTTCTACATGGATCTGAAAATGACAAAAATATTAGACTTCATCAGAAAAGAGTGAAAACCCAGAAAGGGGATGAATAACTATTAACAAAAATCCAGAAATCAGCTTTATTAATGAAAGGTATAAAAGAAATATCGGTGGAATTGATGGTTGAAAGCTCCTGCTTTGTAATGGCGGTGGTGTATTTCATGAAGTAAGCCATGGGAAAGGAAGAAATGCAGACACAAAGGGTGGGAGGGGGGGAGAGAGAGAGAGCAGACAATTTCCTGGTAATTAAAATGGCCAGGCCGGTTGGTGAGGAGAGAGAAGAAGAAAATGCAGGTCTAGAAAGTTCAATGTACGTGGGTGGGTAGATGGTTTAGGGTGCGTTATGTATTTTTTGATTGAGTGTTTAAAATCAACGGCTGCTATTTATTGTGATGTAAATCGAACGGTTGGTAAGTTCAAATTAATGAGGATTTAGGAAACGGTAGTTATTAAAACTTTACTATTATGTATTATATAGATTATAGAATGTGCTCGATCACTTAGCGGAAAATTTGTCGATAAATTCATTGGGCTATTAGAAGACATCCCATACTTGTCATACCTTGATAATGCTCAACATATTCCTTCATTTGGGTTGGATGAGGAAGCCTATAAGTCAGGTTAAATGCTGAATTTGCAGCCCATTGTTTTCTAGCTAATTGTCCCCCTTTTCTTTTGAATTTGATTGTACATTTGCTAGCATCTTATTGGTGATTGTGATTCTCTAATCTCATTTGCTAAGAGTCCTTATACACCTACTGGTTGCCCAGAAGCTAGTGATAAAGATGCCAAATTGCCATAGTTACTTATATGTGTTTAGACCCTTGTAAAAATTTAGATCTTGGATTTTCGAACCTTGAAATTAAATGAAACCTTTTGCTTATTTCTCTTTAGAATCTCTTATCCTTATCCCTTAGTTTAAGGGTGATAATTATGGTCATAACATTATCCTTATCCCAAATAAAAGTTGATAAGAAAGGAATCACCAACTACAATTCCAAACCACCTCAGATGCATTCATCAAATACGCACTAGATACTGCAAAACATGCTTGAACTGAACCATACGTACAATACCGCAACAAACCATTACACCAGAATCACAGGGGTGATTAGATGCCACTACTTAAGCCATCTTACCCTCACAACGTTATTATAGACAGGTGATTTTCTCTTACTACTGCATTTGAAGTGTTCATTGCATCCTACTCCAACAAAAGCGGCAGGGAACAATTTAATAAGACATTTTACTGTTATTCTGCTAATATCAATAGTTGAAAGCAAGCATTAACCCATCAGTCTTTCAAGTTTCAATTGTCTGTATACTGGACATGAAGGCAAGACTGAAATATGGACTAGGGCATAACAAATTAATCCCCATGAACCCAAAAAAAAACAAAAGTGTACTCCTATTTAAACCACATCAACCGCAGGGAAAGCCAAAATAAACTGTAATATTCGATCAATGATCGCTGCGCCTATCTCCATCAGATGAAAAAGAAGAAATCTTTGCTTCTTGGCATTTTGTTCATGTGCATGAGATCAATCATTATCCAGCCTTTGTTGAAGAACCAGCTGTGCATCCATTCGATCCAAGAGAACTAGGCTTCCAAAGTAAGATTTGATATGAAAACCACGTAATATTTGATCAATGATCGTTATGCCTATCTTCATCACATGAAACCAAAGAAATTTTCGCTTCTTTGCATTTATTTCTTGCACCTGAGATCAATGATTATCCAGCCTTTCTTGAAGAACAAGCTGTGCATCCCTCCGGTCCAAAAGAACGAGGCTCTTCAAGTAAGATTTGATCTGAAAACCCTGCACGGAGCCCTCAATAGGGATTTCAGAATCCTCAATTTGATTGGTCTTATGGTTGTATGAAGTCAATCTACCTCTAATGTTCTCAAGTATCACATTGCCATTCCTTCTAAGACTCCGCAGTATTGCTGGACATTCAATCACAAATTGCTTGACCCATGACTCTTCCATGCCATAATCTTTCATCACCCACAAACAAAGCCTCCCAAACCAAATCACACTCTCAAATATGGACAGCAAACTACACCAAGGAGCAACGGTTAGAGTCCTAACATTGGCGTTCTGCAAGGATTTAGGTTATTTTTTTAAACTTCTCACTCGAATCATCAAGTCCCATAATAAAACTTTTATATGCCAACCAATGAATAACCCCATGCACGTAAGGTTGCCGGCAATTGAGCAATGGCAGGGGAGCAGAACCATTGACTTCCTAACAACCTCTGTTGAGCCTGAAAATTGCAGTTAAGGTCTCAAGATCACTGGCCTCAAAATTCTGATTTCTATGGTACAGAATTCTTACAACTTTATAGTCATTTGCTAATAAATCAAAGCCGAAACCATAAACTGATTGACCCATGTCAGCAGAGACAAAGTCCGTATTGGGTTTCGGAAGGGTCAGGAATCTCCTAATTATAGGATTTCATAAAATCAGTGTATCTGTTTCTTCCACAATGTCATCTGACAAGCATACCGGTCCATTCACACAACCCACTATCCTGAAGAAATCATTAAGTCGGCTCACCAATGGAAAATCCATGTGCCAAGATAATGAGTCGATAGCTATTGGCCATGCAGTTGTAATGGATATGGCCGAGATGAACAGAGGGCTTGTAATGAAAATCTGCCAGAACCTAGAAACACACCTGAATCCAAGTAAGGACTGGACTGGAAGCCTTACTAGAATTTCCAGTAGTCGGTCATCAGGTAAAAGCCCCGTTGCCATTGAACCTCCACTACTTTACTGGCTGTACTCGAGTTTGTTTGTAAAAGAGAAGCATGAATTCAAATTGATATAAACACATACACCTGTAGAACAGACAAAACAACTAAGATGCGCTCCAGTAAATTACAAGATAGAGAAAAGAACTTATCTCCCAGGACTCTGACCTGAAAGCTGGGAAAAGCCCAATGTAAAATAGCATTGTCGAAAAAATGTGGAACAAGCAACAATTTTATGTGACATGCACTACAAACGTTACTTTATGATTGGCCAACATCTTTAATAAAAAAAGGAAAACAAAACTGTGGATGATGTACCCATCAAGCTGGTTCTACACATAACCCCATATGAAAATGGCACTACAATCTGGAAGCAATTTCCTAGGTCATAAAGGCCCAGATGACCACAGCTAATCCAAAAATAAGTTGGTAGGACCTATACAAATTGTTGGGTATTTCCTCCAATTTGGAGGATAAAAACAATAATAATAATTTTAATTGAAAAAGAAAGAATTGAAAAAAAAAAGAGATAGACTTTGAGGGATGGTGCAAGACTTCAAGCTAAAAAATCAAGATTTTGTTAGTAAAATTTTGAAATGGTGGCTCTTCTCATTAAATGAAAGGTTTCATATAATGGAGACATTGACCTAAAGTCTTTGGTAGGTGGCTTTAGGCTTTGACAAATTGCAATATTACTTTGCTAGCATGCTCCATAAGTGACGTTGCGCTACATTGCATTTGGCACATCAAAAACAAGCTTAGAAGGCAGTAAGCTTCAACTTGATTAAGTGATCCAATTAAAATTGGATGAAAGAGTGAGTATACAAACCAAAAGAGGGGAGGGGTATACCAAAAATATACCCTATTGATCTGAATAACAATTATGGTATAATCAATTCTTTAGGTAAGAGATGAGAGGATTTGTAACTTTTTCGTTCAAAAGTTACATTGTATTGTTGCAATATGTAGTAGATTTTATCCTGCTCAAATCGGAATCATAAACATAGATCTATTAAGAGACTGAACCATGAAAAAATTCTTGTGTCATGTTCTATTTTTTCGGTATTATTTTTTGTTGGCCCATTATGTGTTTCCCAACCCAAATCAAATATCATTGCTTCCTAGGCCAGCATTAATCACCAACCAAGAACAGCTCCATGTACATAAGTTACTCTAGAAAAAGACAAGAAAACCGACATGGATCCAGTGCCAGCGTGATTAGGAAGGTGAAAAACCCTGCAACCTTACCCCTTTTCAATCAAGAATTTAAAGAATCACAAGGAAAAACATTTTTGAGAAATTTGCAGCCCTACACTAATTTAGGAAGTGCAAAACATAGACCTCTATACGGATTGCATTCGCACACAAACTTTTACTTTCTTATGCTTACCAGTTCATTAGTCATCAGTGAAAGGAATCAAAACAAAACCCAGAAGAAGATTTAGGTATTTTCCAAAAATTAGAAGTATACCGTCCCCTTCCACAATCACCAGCTCAGCAAATTCAATTCACGCAAATTCTTGCCAACGAACAAACCAAGTCACCCTAACATCGCAAGATGGCAATCGGATCAATGGAGATAATTTCATCAAGCACCAATATTCTCATGACAAAACGTCCGTACAACATAATTGAAGAATTGAATGATAAAATCGATGTAGGGGAATAGAAAACAGAACGGTGGAGAAGTGGGTAAGATACACACGGCTAGAAGGGCACCTGAATTGGAGGACGGATCCACAGGATTAATACAGTAGAATTCACAGCGGCTGCTCGTGGCGTGATGTGAGAAAATTTAAAAAGGCGTCACATATTAGGCTTCCCCCGCCCCCACCCCCGGAGTGGTGGGGCCGCCTTCGTCATTTGATTTATTGTCAAATAACAAAGTCTAACATGTTTGTTTGATCCCCAAAAAAATTCTTAACATGTTTGAGATGAACATTTTATTCAATTTTTCCTTTAAAAAGGTTTCATTCAAATTTTTTGAATAAATAGTTTTAAACTCATACATTGCATGAAGTTGTTTAGAGCACCTCCAATAAGTGAAATGCGTTCCACCTCGGCCTCCAGTTCCACATGCATCACATGTTGTGTTGGTTCTATTGCTGTTGCCCTGTGCTTCGAATTGGTCTGTCGTTCAAAGGTGAGCTCCAATTTATTTATCTTTTTTTTATTTTTTTGTTTTTCATGTTTTCACCAAAAAGAATATTATGTATGAGGTTGTAGATGCTTGAAAATGGCATCTAATTTTTAAATGCTTGACGATAAAAAGTATACACTAACTTGTGTTTGGGGTCCAACATATTAATTCTTAATTCGAGTTTGAAAAAGGAAGAAAGAAGAGAAGAAAAAGTGAAAAGAATAAAAACAAGAACAAGGATAGGCAAGCCCAATAGGCTTTAACCGGGCGGGTCCTTCAGTTTCCTATTCTGTGTCTAAGAAGGGTTTCAGCAAGTAGTGTTCATCCGGATTGGCTAGTTCCTTTGGATTAGGCCCATTAAGAGTGTGATTAAGTCTCATTCTTCTAACTACTCGAATCACCCTCTAAGCACTATAAAAGGGGCTATCCACAGGGGTTAAATGCACTAAAAATTATCAAAAATTAGGGAGAAAATACCAAAAATTGATATGAAAATAACTCAAAAAATTGGAAAGGAGGGGACTAAAAAAAATGTCGAGAGAAACACATCATGTGATGAGATTATACAGACATTAAAGGTGAGAAATTGGTTGACCAGGACTAGATCAAGTGGCTTACCCTAAGCGCTCGATCTTAACCATCCGTCTGTCTATCTCTCCCTCTTTCTTTTTATTGTTTTATTGTTTTATTTAGTCCTTGGTAATTGAAGATGTAATCTTTAGCTTAGATGCTACCCCCTATAATTATTGCTTCTTTGGATTTCTTTGAACTGACATTGCTCTCCTTAATATTTTTGGTTGATCATAATATTTTGTGTGCTTGCTGTGTCGAGTGCAAGTAGAATTCAATTTCCTGTGCTGATTAGTAGAAGTCATAAGTGATAACATGTGATGAGAGGATGCGCTCTATCATGACATCATATCATCACGCCAAAGCCTGAATCTTTGGTTTGAGCCTATAAAATTAGGCGGTCACCACCCCAGGGACTGTTTGAGAATCTTTTGAAAACCTTACTGAAGCGAACCTCTTTGTCCCTTTCAATATCTCTTCCAGTATGTGGTTCGTTTTAAAAAGTTGATTCAGTGTATAAGTTTTCCTAAAAACTCACTAGCCAGAAAATAGTTATGGGTGAGCCGGAAACCCGTATTCTATACTAGTATAGGAATTCCACCCAATTCCTGAGCCTCTCTTGGCTTAACTAGAGAGATTGCTTGGGAGTTAGACCATAATACTAGGCCTGCCACCTAGCCCAGGATCCCATCTAGGATTTCGGATCAAGGCTACTGCCTAGCCTTCTGGGCTAGGCCTCTCCCCTTTTTCGGTTGCAATCCTGTCCATATTCTGTTGAAAATAAAAGTCCGATCCAAATACAAAACCCAGCAACATAGTGGGTCCAACCATTCGTGAGGGACCACACCCAGGGGTCAGGTTCATGGTCCTTATAGTGGTTTTCAAAAAAAAAGAAAAGAAATGTATGTTATGAGATGGATCCACGACAAATAGTTTATCGAGGATTCAAGCTAGCATTTCATGAGTTAGAGAAGTGAAATGATGCAAGTTCCAAAAGATGGGATTTTTGTTAATGTGGCAGGTTATAGTTCCAAAATTTGGAACTGTCACTACAATTGCTCTTAATATTCATGTATTCATATCTAAATTATAGTTTTAATATTTGTAACATTTTTGATTCATCAATGAAATTTTGTGAAAAGTATCGAAATATCCAAATGCAAATTTGTGTAAAGTATCGCAAAAATCTAACTAAAATTTTACCATTGATGTAGGTTCATAGCATGTTTAGCAAAATCGATATAAAATATAATACATAAATAAACTATATTAGATTTACATAATGACACTATAAATAACTAATTGACGCAATATCAGAAATAGAGAAACAAATACTATAGATGATTCTGTAAAAAAAAAAAAAAAAAATGTAGACATTGAACAATATTGCAGGACATTTTAGAGAGCATATTCATTAGTGCACTCCTTTTTAGGCTCACAAAACATAAATCATATCAAGTCCCCTTAATCTCAACCGTATCAGCCCTCTTTACTTTCTCCGAAATCATCATTACAATAACCAAAAAAAGAATTCATGTGATGAATTTAAAATATAATCGATTTTAGAGAGCACATATAAGTAAATCCAATAAAACAATGCCATCATACTTACAACACCAATTTGAAAGCATGTAACATATTCATTTTGACACTCCTTATATACATGGCATGTATAATAAGTTGTAATTAGTTTTCCTACATGTAATTTTCTACACAATTAATTTATGTTTCTATTAAAGAAATAGTTCTGCCAAAAAGGTTTTAAATGGTGTTATAACTATAAAGTATCACAAATAATACCACTAAAAAGCTCGAGCCTTAACAAAACTATTGAATAATGATTTTCTACAACAATAATGTCAATTACAATCCATATGGTATAAAACACAATATGACTACAATAAAACAATATGATTACAATAGCATGTCATTCTTTTTTTATGTTGACATTTGTTTGTACAATAAGAATATCTTTCAACAATCGATAACTATTTTAAACATTTAATTATAAAATTTTATAAATTTATAAATGACTTTTAGTATTGAGTTTACGTTTAATTTATGCAATGTATAGCTAATAGTTAGTATATAATGAATCTCATAACCCTTGCATACATTAAAAGCTTATAAGAAGGAATTTGAGAAAATGTATTTTTTATTATATAAATTAGTGTAGACTCGTACTATGTATGGTGCATGATGAAATAGATCTTTAGAACATATGCATTATTGAAATAATAAAAAAAATTCCACTATACATAATTGATATTATAACTTAGAAAAGGTAGGACAATAAGTAGCTACTAAAAAAAAAAATTGTCAACTTCATACTTAACAACTGAAATTAATAATGTAGGAAACATATGACGACAATACATATGAAGATAAAGATCATGGTAAATGATGTGATGATAACTTAATACGTGGAGCAGGATGACGAAGACTTCTCTTCTTCTTCTTGTAATGTGTGGAGCTTAATTTTTTTTAGCAATCAATTGATTGTGAACGTTGATATAATGAAGTCTATGTGCGCTATTGTCTTTTGTTAGTGTACTTGGATTTGGTATTCTTCAAGTGGAAAACATCTTCCTCCGAGTTGACCACCGTAATAAGAATGATAGACATTTTTATTTCATGGTGGCATGGAAGCTCAATAATAAATACCTATGGTTTGTCTAAGTAATCATCTAAAATAGCTTATAGCAAAAGGTCTCCACATCACTAGAAAAAGTATAAATATGAATTGCTAGTAATTTGTAATCAAATAACAAATGATATAAAAAGTGTTGAAAGTACAGTACCAATGCTACATTTGCATCGAATTGTGTCGTGATTACATGTAGAACAACTCATATATCCTCATGAAGAACAACAAATGTTCCACAATTGTATGATCTCTAAAGAGAATTATGAAGATGTGCCTATGATGTG
>NCQT01058464.1:3961-14695 GCA_002740465.1 Stenocereus thurberi | reverse complement strand
GGTCGGAAATCCTTATTGATGACATTATCAAGTCAAGAACTTCTACCTCCACACTAAGATAGTTTATACTGCATAAATGTTGTTATGAACATTTAAGTTTTGAGACCCGACCACACCAAGTACTACAAATTCATGTGTGCAACCAACTCTCGAGGGTACACTTGTAGAATGCAAAATTTTTTTAACCAAACAAGACTACCACGTGCAAAATTTAATACTTTTATTTTTGCCAATTACAAAACACCACGTGTCAAATTAATTATAGCGGTCTATTAAATTAACTATTTTCAATTAAAAAGTGCCACATGTCATGAAGGATGCTAAAAATAAATGATTATTTTTAACAGATATAATTAGGGGGAAAACCATAACTCAAACCTCTTATAAAAATGGAGCTACCCCACTCATTTAAAGATCTGCAATTTGAAGGACTCTTAAGAGCTCAATAACTCACTTTGAAATAAGAGAACAAGTATTCCAAACACATATCATCCTCTCTTGGAGGTCAAACTCATATTTCAATGTAAATTAAGCCTCTTAGGTCTCCTATCAAGATTAGCTCCATTCAAGACTATTCAACAAGATCGAATCAAGTGATTTACTAAATTTATTCTAGTAGCAAATGCATAGAGACTGTATCCATTCTTTGATATAAATACAAATTGTTTCTCAGTTACATGTCTATTTCATTCTAGGCTCGAAATTTGTGCACACAACTGCATGTTCTTCTTCTAGTGCTGAGGCTTTTTTGAAGTGTCTTTTGATCATATCTACAAATTGAAGTTGCATCATCTATTGTGTCCTTTTCGTTAGCAGCTACTAGTTTTTGTTATAGGTTGTTTGTATTTGTGAGCAACATGCTTCACCATTTTTTTAAGGACCATTTGATGTGCTATTCCTTTCTAGGTTTTTCCCTTCCCTTGACTTTGTCCTTAAGAGATGCATTATGCTTTTCTTTCTCTATTTCTTGGCTAATTTTTGGTGTAGATTCCTTCTCTAGCTTTTTTTTATACAGAGAAATTCCTTTAATTTATCATGAGAAGTTGGTTTATCACTTTGATTGTAAACTTCATATGTGTCTCCAATTGTAGTACCATCCCTAGGAAGATAGATCAGTGCTTCTTTATTTGGAGTAGCAATGCTGACAATATCCTTACGTGCTTATTCAATTTTCATTGTATCCTTAACAACAACCTTGTGTGCTTCTTTAGTTGCGATAGCATCCTTATATAATAGCATCCTCATCCATTGGTTCAAGAGATAAGTTTTCTGCTTAAACTGAGCAATGTATTATGTTTGGGGTCTTATTACTTTGGCTTCAAATTTAAAATAATTAAGGTATAGTTAGTATAATGTAAAAAACAAATGTGAAGCATAACTATCGGCATGTTTTGTAAGTCTATAAAGTGACCTATGTTGTGATTGGTTTCAAATACAACACGTCAATAGTGATGTCCTTCCTTACTTTATAAACCATTTGACTTACTTTCAACTTAGTCATTTTGATCTTAGATCTAGCAAAAAGAAGATAAGTGTTATTAATATTATAGTACACAAATTAGCACTAAAAAAAATATTAAACTACTAATATAGTAATTAGAAATAAGAGTTAAGTTATTAAGTACTCGCTAACTATGATAACTAATTGCTCGTTGACAACCTATTTTGCTGCTCACCAAGATTAAGGAGGTGGACACTAATTATTTAAGTATTTCCATTAATTATTCAATAAGCTTTTATGGTTGTGGAAGATTTTATTAATGTTTATCAAGGCTATCATGAATAGGTTTTAAATTTGTTTATCACAATTATATATGTGCATGTTTCACAGCATTTTGGTATGGAAGTTACATTGGTTGAACAAGATTCTAAGCAACAAGAATTAAAAGAAAAATCAATGTATAGGTTGTCTTGTGATATTTTATTCCAAGTACTAGCAGCAAACCAGTAACCAATATCATCTCATTCTTCAAATAGTGGTGGATGCTTAAGATGCAAATCTAGTAACTTACAAGCAAAGAACAACCTCAAATGATAATAAAAATGCTATTCATCTAATGAACAAAATGTTACATATGTGGCTTGCTCTAATCTTACAATGAGGTTTTTTATGTTTTATACCTGTTGCATACTAATGTCGAGTAAAGCATTCGACCATCAAGGTGAAGGTTAGTTCCCTTAACCGATGGATGTTAGGGTCTGTGTTCAAGGATCTTGACTAGAATTGGACATAAATCAATGTATGAAAGCCAACTTTGATGTGTTCAAAGTTACAGGGGCTTAGATTTTGAAGGTTAGAACCTGAAAACTAAAAATGAAGGAATTTTAGGGATTTCTATGTTTTTGATATCAGAGAGAAAAAGAGAACAACAATTAATGTCTAAGATAAAAAAAAATCTCCTCTACTTATACTAGCAATCGATCAATTAATTCTATAAAACAATTACACCAAGAATTAATCTAAAGGATTCATCCCAATCACCACTGAAAATTAGACCTATTTAAAGGCTCGCAAAAACTAATTGCTTATTTCCCAAGTAACAAGTGACCAATAGCAAAATTGCCTATGTTAACCAAAAGGAAAACAGTTAAAAAATCCCCTCCTAGGATTAATAGAAAATAAAAAACAAGAATTACATGGCCAATAAGAGTGAGAGAACATTTTCTTTATTATAAAACCCAATGAACTTACTACGACAAATAAGCATATTCAAAGTACAATGAAAATAGTAGAAATAGTACTAATCTTCCTTATCTTCTTGTGCTGGAATTTGGCTACATATAAGTTGTAAAAAGGAAGTGTTCTTAAGCCTTCCATTTGGAGAATACTCCAAGAATTTTCTAGGAGAGTCTTATCTTGACACATTGTACTTGCTGGGTAATTCAAGGTCCGCGAAACCAGTTTTTAGCCCCCTTTTCTATGCTGAGTAATACAACTTGAATTCTAGCAATCTTACTTCTTTATAGATTTGTCTCTTAATATTTAGAGTTTCCTAAATTTGTTTAAATGAATGAAACATGGACTGAAAGGGCCTTCTAAGCACATCTAGGATCCTTTATTTGGATTCTATTTGGCACCTCAAAAATATACTAAAACTTGAAGAAGGTTTCTTGGAATAAACTAGGTAAATTTGATAGTGACAAAAAATTGGCATTACTCACTATTAAAAAATGACTTCAACCTAGATATCTCAATAAATCCTCAAAATAGACTTCTACCAGGTTATTCTAATAAGCTTTTTTGATGTAATTCACCTGTAATAAGTAAACTATGACCTAAAATGACTACATTACTTAAAAATGGACTCACATATGAACCAACTTTGTAAAGCCTTGACATGCATTCATTAAGAGCCTTGAAAACCATGAAGCATGTGCATCAAATTCACCTTCTTCAAAAGAATTTGTTCTAAAATCCTTAGGCATTGATTGTAAGAAACTATTGATCCTAGATTTCTTGAAATTTTGAAAAACTCTTTGGTGCTAATTGAAGTCAAAACCATACCCACAAACCCTAATACTTAATAGCTTATTGAAAACACATATGGACTCATTAATGTTTAAGTTAAATACAGTTCCTTATCATCTGCAAACTTGAATTATAGACGTTTACTTTGTAGTGGAGACGATATGAAATCAAATGAACTCTATGCCACCAAGGGTAGGAGTTTCATATTTGGTTTGGAATGGCGAATGTTCTCTTTGTGGAGCTTCACATTTTGTGGAATTTGAAGTTGAGAAGGGTGTAGAAGACTTAGAATGAGAGTTCGATCATAGAAGTTTAAAGAGTGGGTGTTGGGTTTCTTATGAGGTTTAGCATTGGGATCATAGTCATGGTCTTTCAAAATGCAGTTGTCAAGCACTCATGTGAAACTTGCCCAAAAAAAAAAGAAATAAATAATTCCTTAATTTGCCCAATGCAAAAGCAAATATAGCTTGTTAGGTCATGTTTATCTCAATCTTCATGTCAAGTCAATGGAAAGTATAAGAGCGGGGTTGAGAAACAATTAGTAAAATGACTTCCAAGGCCATTTTTGGTTCTTCATATTTCCCTTCAAGATCCATGATGATTTCCTCTTCTTTTATCTCAAGAGCCAAAATGTGTTCTTCCTTTTCGGCATTTTCCTCCCTTTGAACCAAAATGTCACCTTCTTTGGTAGGGACATGAACACTTCTTTTTTGCTTGGTTCTTCCTCCTTTGATATCTCCTTAATACTTCTCTTTCTAAGTCTAGGGTAGCGAGTATTACACTTAGGAAGGTAGTCCTTATCCATGTACCTTTTGAGTTTGCCCCAAATTTTGATTGTTGATATACCCTCTTTGTCTCTTGTTTTCATAAGGTGTGCATACCAAGAGTAAGCAAACATTTTCAGCTCAAGGATGGCTATCTTGAAACTCTCCTCATCGGAAAACCCATTTTCCTCAAGAAATTCTTCAAGGATATAAACTTGCTCCAATTAAAGTGTTGGATTCGACTCACCTTTGAAACATGGAGAATGAGGTTCTATCTTAGTATAACTTTTTTTATTCTTTCTTTTGTATTCATCTATCAAAACTTGGGATCTAGTTCGAATGAAAATCTCAAAAAAAAAGGACGGAGAATGGAAATGAAAATATGTTTTCATTCATGGTCAACGAACATAGGTTAAGGTTGAATTGGATAAGCAAAAGAAAGTTGATTGAATGCTTTTTGTGAAGCTAAGGGGTTTTTTTCTATAGCTTGGAAGTGCGATTGGGTTATAGTGGGGTTTTTATTGACTTAGCAAAGTAGGAGGAGGTAAGGAAAGTAGACCTTCCAACATTATAAAGACCTTGTACTATGATGCCAACTAATGCAGAGCATAATGAAGCAATGAACCATCAAGATCAAGATCAGTTTCCTTGAGCGATGATGGTTAAGGTCTATGTTCATGGGTCTTTGCTTGAACGGGACACATATCAAGGCTATGAAAACCAACTTTGATATATTGAAATGGTAAGAGCCTGGATGTTAAAGGTTGGAACCAAAAAACTAAACATGAAGGGATTTTAAGATTTTTTTATGTGTCTTTGATGTGAGAGAGAAAGAGAGAACAACAAGTAAATAAAAGATACATCTAAGATACAGAAATAGATAAGGAAATATCCACCAATTAGACTAACAATCTACCAATTAATTCTATGAAGCAATAACCACAAGAATTAATCCAAAGGATTGATTCTAATCAGCACTCGAAACTACGGATAGAGATAAAGAGATTTAAGAGAGAAAGCTCAAAGCTCCAACTTTATTCCTCAAGTTAAGCTCTATCAAGTCTTCTTACAATGAGAAATTATGCCTATTTAATGGCTTGCAAAAACTCATAACTCATTCCCAAGAAAGAAATTGGCTAAGAGCAAGATTACCTATCTTAGCCAATAGGAAAATAGCTAAAAATCCCCTTAGGATTGATAGAAAACAAACAGTAAAAATACATGGCCAATAGGAGTGAGACAACATTTTCTCAGTTGTAAAAGCAATGAAATATCTCCAACAAATAATCAAATTCAAATTATAAGAGTACTTATCTTCCTTGTCTGTTTGTGCTAAAATTTGGCTACCTATAACTGTAAAAGAAAGCCTCCTTAAACCTTTGATTTGGACAATATTCCAAGAATTCTCTATGAGACTCTTATCGTGGCAAGTCCTATTTCCTTGGGTAGGTTCAAGGTTGCTTGTAATGCTCCCAATTGCTAATTACTCAATTAACTTAACTTGATAATTTAATATCATGGTTGTAGCAGAAGTCTCAATGATTGCAGGCATTACCATCGCCCAAGTTGAACAAGGTCATATCACAAGTACATGACTTTGGCTGAAGCACTTTCATATTCATACATCACATTAAGCTAGAAGCATCCATATCAACTTCAAATACAATTTAACTTTAACAAAACTAGAATATAATCCGATTAAGTTTCTCCTAACACTTTATACTGGGCAAGCTAATTTGACATATAACCCAGTATGACCTTTAAGCTCTGTCAAAGGACATTTTACACTTACCAACTTTTAGGTTTTCGGCATTAATTTTTGCAACCGACTTCTTTTGTATTGATTTTTAAGTACCTTGAGGTTTTACACTTTTGATTTTTCACCACCTTCTGAAGTTTAAAATTTATAAAATGATCCTTAATTTGGGTATGACATGAAATAAAACAAATTTTGGGATTTTCTAAGGAAATATACTTGTTTTAAATGATTATACTTCGTATAATGGCTTCACTAGTCTTAATTATTACAATCTACTACTTATATCATAAATATTATGTCTTCTGTGGTTAGAGGCCCACTATGCTTAGTAAAATAATTAAAGGTTAATTAGGAAGTTTTAACCATTATCTGAACTTAGTTAGCATTGGACCCTAGCGTTCCTCTAGCTTCCGGCTTATAGATATTGCTAATTGCAACTATACCTTCCATAGATCAAACACGGCATAGATTTGTTTTATTTTCTACCTTGGACCATAGTCACGAATCAAGTTTTTATATTTTTTAAGAATAGTGAGGCTTTAATCAAGAAATCATAATATTTAGGACACAAAGTTCGATTGAATAATATTACCCACTGGGAAACTTCTTTTATTGAAAGCTTGAAAGTAGAAATATTACAATGGAAAGATTTGAAGAGTGACTTAAGCTACTAAGAATATCAGAGACGCTTGCTCATGGAGAAATGGAGATGCCCGACTTTCCTTTTGCTCAGGTATGCTCAAATGATCGTGTCCCTTCTCATCACTCAACCTCTTCTTTTATGAAGGAGGTGGACTACATAAGATGTCCTAATAGCTACAGTACACATATTGATATGTGCACATGACTACAATTACTGTCACATGGATAAAGTAGATAGCATTATTTTACTAACTTAACATTTGACAAACTGACACAATAATGGTACAATAACTTTATAGAATACTTATTGTTGATAAGACTAGTCATCCATATTGAGATTTTGTATGCCTTCATCTCCAATAATGTCTTCTAGTCCATCATTATCCAGATAATCATCAAAATCTTCATGAAGTTGAAGATGCTCCAGATTTCATTTTTTAAATAATTCATGAAGATTTTTCTTTCCTTTTTCTGAGAGGAATTATCGAACTCCAACATCATAGAGATAATCAAAGATATCTTCTGAAGTAATTCCTTCTATCTTCATGTATTTGCTGAAAGCATTATGATAAGCGAAAGTAGTATTCCCACAATGCATTAATGGTGTTCCTTATTTAATTAATGCCCACATTTGGTGATAAATAATGTAAAAACTGATGGCTCTTACTAAAGTAGGATCACTAACTACTTCTTGTCATTCTAAAAACCATTCTTGTCATTGATCATTGGGATCATCTAAATCAACTAATTAAATAAGATAATGGGCTGGTTTGATTTTTCCACTGTGCAATGTAGCTTGACATACATGCTTTTACTCTATGAAATTTTTGTTAGACCATCAGGAAATATGAGAATCAAATGGATCCTTTTAAACATAAACTGTTGAAACTTATTTAGCCTTGAGAAGAATGGATGCTTTGGGTCTAGAATTTCCATGAGGTAAGCTACTATTCCATATTCCTAGGTCTTCATGATGGGGTCATTTGGAGATATTAAATTTAGTGGGAACTAGACACCACCAACTTTAGATCTATCAAGAAAGAAAATCATAGTACTCCATGAGTCCCAAATATCATAAAAATAATTATGATAGTAGTCAATGCAAGCTGCATATCAGTCATTGAACCATGTTTCTTAAACATGAAAACTTATTTTTTCTTGAATATCATAAGAATACCTTAGGTTGTAACTCTAAAGGTTGAATCTTTGTACTATTAGATAGGCAGAAGATAGCCCACTAAGGCGTAATCTACTTTTTGTATGAAATTCCAAAGTGTCCATAAGAATTCTAATATAAGGAGAAATGCGTTTTAGCTGTAATGACATTTCATTTTGAATTTCCTTCTTTTTCAACAAGAGCTATGCTCTGGTGATCACCATTGGCGAGTTTATGAGTTAAACTGTCTGCTAGAGAATTCTTTGATCCCTGTATATGTTTAATAAAGAAAGAAAATTCGTTAACCGTAATTGCTACGTATGAGTCGCCCTTGTGTTTGCAAATTTGATAAACTCTTCTTCACAAAATCAGGTATCCCTTTGTAATTAATTCAAATAAGAGAAGCCTTTGGGGGCTACAAAGATTTAAAAACTTTTCAATTCCCCTTATGATTGTAAGGATTTTTTTTCTATTGTGGAAGAGTTGCATGCCACTTTATTAAAACTTCTACTGCAATATTTGTATAGTTTTTTTTCAAGATTTAAATCATCTCCTTCATTAGGCAAATCAAGAATAGGAAGATTTTTATGTATCTTTTTAAAGTTTTGAACTATCTTTAAATCACTAATAGTCCATGTCCAACTTACTTCTTTCTTGAATATTTGCTGCAATGGTTTTCTTAATTTAGCTAGATCTTTAATGAAATCCAAAGCATAGGTAACACATCAAAGAAACCTTTCTAATTGCTTTCTATCGTCAATCTTTTCAGGGAAAGTTTCTATTTTTCTAAAATATGCTTTTATAGGATGATTTGTCTAACTTTTATTTCTAGACCTAAGAACTTGATTTCTTGTTCAACATAAATGCATTCATTTTTACCAAGGATAATGCCCTGATTAATGCATCTTTTGGTGATGGCAAGATCTCATCTTTTTGTTGTTCTATAGTTTTGAAAAAGACAAGAATATCATCGATGCAAACTATACAACAGTTATTAACGCCTTTGAAGACATTATTCATTCTTCTTTGAAATATTTGAGGTGCATTTTCAAGACCAAATAGCATTGCTATATGCTCATAGTGTCCTTGAGGGGCACTAAAAGTAGTTAAAGCAATGCTTTTTTTCATCCATTTTTATCTACCCATATCCGCTTTTGCAATCCATTTTTGGGAATACAGAGGCTCCTTGAGTTCTATTAAAAAGGATCGTGTTGTTAGAAATATAATAACAATCAAAGACAGTATTATTATTAGACTTTTTTTAATTGATTACAATTCTAGTTTTTCCTCTTTTTTCCTTAGTATGATTTCTCACCATGAAAGCAAGATTAGTGTGAAGACTTTTACTGTTTCTGATTAATCCTCTATCCAAAAGTTTTTTTGATTTGCTTATCAAATTCTTGGATATCTTACTGTGTATACACCATTTGTTTGACTCGGATAATAATATTTTGATTTAGCAAAACATTCTTTGCAAATGTCTTATCTTTGTCCCAAAATTTGAGAGCAATATCATAGTAGAGTTCTTTACATAATTCTTCTTGTTGTTTAGAAATATATTCTTTAATAGATAACTCAAGTAGTTAGATTGTTAGTGTTGCTTCACATTATGCAAGTATTACCCTGTCACCTCTAGCTGCATGTGAACTTAATCTTGTTATGAGTATAAACCTTATTCAATTGATCAATAAGAACTGAGTGACTAGTTATTTTGAATATTATTTGGGTTTATGGTCTGTGTGCATGGAAAATATAGCCTTTAAAAATTATTTCCAATAATTCAATACTAAAAATTATGTATTTTTCGACAGAAAATACCGACCGAAAAGAGACCGTCGAACAGGTTGGAGGACATGGCGGCGGAAAGAGGAAAAAATTAAACCGAGGCGGCAGGGGTTTCGACGGACCCTTATTTCATCGGAATCTCTGACGGATTCCGACCATTCCGTTGGAATATCCGTCGGAACCGTGGTCAATATTGAACAGATCTCTGCAAAAATTGGGGAAATTTTTTTTTTCAAAAAAGATTCCTTGTCCGACGGAATATTCCGTGGGACGGTAGTGTCCGACGAAATATTCCGCCGAACAATTTTTTAAAACCCCCCTGCCCGAGTTCGTTCGCATTTCGGAAGGTGAAATAGAGGGAGAGGCAGCACACGACTTAGAGAGAGAGAGAGGAAGCGCTGTGGGTCGTCGCCATAAGCTTGCCGTCGATTTCATCGTCGCCGGCACCCACTTTGTTGCCGGCAACCCAATTCCACCACCAAATTCCTCTTGTAATTTCAAGTAAGTGGTTTGTTTAGTTTGTAGTAAATTTTTTGATGAATTTGACAAATNTGAGTTACAATTTAACAATTATGTGATAATTTGTGTTGGATGTTGAAATTTTATTGAGTTATTTGTAGATTTTGGATTTTGAATTTGGTTGTGTTGATATGAATATGAAAGTTTACTATGTAAGTGAGGTATGTTTAGTTTGTAGTTCATATTTTGATGAAATTGAGAAATTAGAGTTACTATTTAACAATTATATGGTAATTTGTGTTGGTTGTAGAAATTTTATTCAGTAATTGTTAGATTTTTGATTTTAAATGTGGTTTTGGATTGGCTCAAGGTGCCCATCTTTTTTTAAAAAAAACTTTCTAAAAATTCCGACGGAATTTTCGACGGATTGCCAATGGAATTTCGACAGAATCCGACGGATTTTGAAAGAATTCCGATGGAAATTCCGACGGAAAACTTTCAATTTTTCTGATTTATTTTAAAAAATTGAGGCAGATGGAGCCGTCGGCTATTCCTTCGAAACTGTGCCGACGGAAAGTTATATTCTGTCGGAACATGTTCCCGACCCGCTTTATTCCGACGGCCCCTTTCGGTCGGCTATTCCGTTGAAAAATCAATCTTCTTACTAAAAAAATTACTTTTTCGTTCGGAAATTCCGTCG
>NCQT01058429.1:1151-11357 GCA_002740465.1 Stenocereus thurberi | reverse complement strand
ACATATATATATACATATATATATATATATGTATTTAGATATACATATATATATATATATGTATATATATATACACGCACACACACGCACGCACATAGACAGACGTAGGCTTAGTTAGGAAGGATGAGATTTAGTGTGGAGCAAGGTGATCAACAGGCTCGGTTTTAGTAATCATCATAGTTATTTTATGTGATCGATGTATGTAACGCCCCAAAATGGACTTGCTAAACTATTTGCAATTTGTTGGCAAATTCTCTTAATTAGGAGTGATAATCCCCATGATCGGGGTATTGCCACCATCCCAAAAAGGACAGGGGTTAAAGCAATTACCCTAGGAACATTATAGTTGGGCATAAATCGAGTCCATAAACATTCTACATCATCCAAAATCATACATGTGTAGATGATAGGAAACAAAGGTTTATACATCATCGAAAGCAATTCACTATTATTGTTACAGCCACAAAATAACTCAAACTATATCTTCAAAAACATAATTGCAGTACACCATTAGCAACCCGGCCAGTGTCCGCTGCTCACTTATCATCCTCTGAAGTTTTGCAGGCTAAGGGCGATTCGCTGAGCACTTGCCTAAAACAAAACATGGCAAACATTTTGAAATATGAGTACAAACTCAGTACATGCACTTCTGTATTGTTAAAGGATCATTGAAACATTGATTGGACCTACTTGTGCAATTCATTTTAATTTAAAACAAGGAATTAGATGAATGTAAAACTGCATTGCTAGTTATTATTTGGTAGTGAGCCCTTGAGGATCGATACCAATTGTAGGTAGGTGCACACCTATCAGGTCGATCGAGGGACCTGACCTAAGATTGTGCGGGTAACTAAAGGGTAATGCCCTATAACTGATAATCGATGGGTCCCTAATTATGTAACAAATCATTGATTAAATTGATTCACTGATGTACTTATCAAAGTGTTATAATTTTGAAAATACGTTTTGATTTTTAAAGATATAGGCAATGAATGTACCAGAGATTTTTAGTGCAATCTCAATGAATAGTATTGATGCATAAGAAGGGGAAGAAACGATTGATTAGGCCTTGATTCTATTCAAAATTTTCATTATAGGTACATGTTATCAACAAATGAAATTATTCTTACAATTGATAATGTTTAATAAAACCTATTTACTAAATGGTGCTCAAAATCCATTGAATAGATCTAAGATAGGTTAAACTAAGATGATATAGACTATATAAACTATGGAAATTTAGCTTAGATCAAGGCAATATACTATAACTCAAAGTAAAATAAACCAAGGCAAATAGTTTAGGTTATAAAGTAAGGCTTGATAGAAGTAATACTCAAATTGAGATCTAAAACAACAACATGGAAAGCTTAAGGAGTCCTGCAACACTTTTGTTCACAGTACGAAACACAATTACCACAACACTGCTCCTAAAATCAGGCTTAAACAAAACTATGCACAGTCGCGTATGCTGCGCAGTCTTAGCAAATCGGCTACAACTTTTTCCACATAACTCATAATGAACTAACAGGCATTTCAAAAGTAACTCATTGGGTTATCTATCCACCAAAATTCGCAATTTTTCAATGTGCCAAACAGTACCAGTTTCGTCACAAAGGGACCTTGTTTCGGGTTTATTCATCCTACTGCCTATGTTCTCAACCTTTTCTTCACCTAATTTCCCTTTAAAATCACTTTTTACAATCACTAACTGATGATTTTTTCTTAGCATCACCTGACAATGCCATGTTACTCAAATTTACTCCATAATTATCTTCATCTAATTTTCAATTCTTCTCTTTACAAAAACACTTAAAATACATCCTTGATCTCACTTACTTGCATAGATGTACAAAATAACCTATTTTAATCAATTGAAGAAAGTTTCTATAATCCATCTCTTTTTTACAAAAATCATCCCAAGGCATTATCCAAGTTAAACAACACATCTAAACTTAATTTCCCATCCAATTATATACAATCGACATTTTTGAAGCTAAAAACAAACTAATCCATACATGACCACTAAAATCGTAGCTTATGACCAACTTGTACTTGCACTCAAACTCATCTAAAATCATCATAAATATAATTAGATCCATTAGTAATGTCAAAGATCATAAAATCAAATGCAAAACAATCCCAATCCATCAATTCAACTTAAGCTTGCATGATCATGAATAACTCAAACCTTGCATGCTTTCAAGGTTAACCAATAATTAAAACATCAAAATAATTCTTATTTCTATTAAGATTACATGATCAACAATCAAAATCAACATAAAAAGGAATCAGAATTAAAAACCAACAAGATAAGGGTTAGGGTTTACTCACTATGCTTGAAGGAAGAGGTGTAAGTGATGTTTGATGCTAGTGGGAGTGTAAGGGGTGGCTGAGGTGGCAGCTAGAGGTTGGTAGTTGTCTGATGGATGAAACAGGCGGCGATAGTAGTAGAATCAACAGCCAGGGGAGGAAGAAGGGGATGGCCGTGTGGGGTGTGGTGGAGGAGGAGAGAGAATGGCTTGATGTTTTGTGATTTTTTTTTGCTTCGATGAAATTGATCCAAAAGATTTACTTAGCTGAGTTTTCAGTTAGCTAAAAACACCTTTTTGCTAATGATAATTACGCATAATTGATAATAATTAGTTAAGAAAATGAAGTAGTAACTTGTTGGGCCAAAATTGGACTTAATTGAGTCTGGGCCCGGAAAGAAAATTAAACCATATGAGATTAAATTTTTTGCAGCTCGAAATTAAATTTTGTGATGTTTTGAAAAATAATTTAATCTTTTAAACTACAATTATCGAGGTCTACTATCGATCTTTTCGAAATTCTATGACAACAAAAACCCGAATTGCAAAAAAAAGCCAAAATGAATTTTTCCGAAGCGAAATGATTAAATGTGATAATATATTACGAGGAAATTAATAACGTAGCTTAATTGAATAAATAAACGTGATTTAGGGTCAGGCTGTTACAACCTTCCCCTCCTTAAAGAGTTTTTTCCTCGAAGCTTATGGACGTTGCCATAACATTTAAGATTACTTTAAATAGGTGTAGGCACTTGGCTTTCATTTCTTCCTTAGTTTTCTAAGTGGCTTCTTAGAAGGTATTATTTGACCAAAGCCTTTAACTAAGGGTATCAGCTTGTTGCGTAGCTGCTTAATCCTATGATTTAGTTGTACTGGACGCTTTTCGTATACTAGATCCCCGGTGACCTTAATGGGCTCCTTTGTGATCGCATGGTCAGGATCTGGGATGTACTTCCCAAGTTATGAGACTTGAAACACATTATATATGTGTTCGAGTTCTATAGGCAGATCCAGTCGGTAAGCCATGGGATTTAACGTTTTAGTAATTTCGTATGGCCCAATATATCTGGGACTCAATTTGCCTTATACTCCAAATATCCTGATACCCTTAGTTGGGGAAACTTTCAAAAAGACCGTATTGCCTACTTGGAACTCTAGAGGCCTTCTTCATTTATCATCGTAACTCTTCTGTCGACTATAGGCAACCCGAATACGCTCTCGAATCTTCCTTATTGTTTCAATGGTATCATGAGTTAGTTCTGGGCTTAAAGTTAACGCCTCATCCAGGTCACTCCAACATAAAAGCGTTCTGCATTTTCTTCCATATATACCCTTAAATGGGGCCATTTGAATGGTGGATTACTAACTATTATTATAGGAAAACTCTACCAATGGTAAGTCATCCTCGCATTTCCCTTGAAGTTCCAAAACACAAGCCCTTAACATATCCTCCATAATTTAATTTACTCTCTCTATTTGCCTATCTGTTTCAGGATGACAAAAGCTGCTAAAGTTCAATTTAGTTCTAAAGGCTCTTTGAAGCGCTTGCCTAAAACGGGCTTGAAATCTCTAATCTCTATTAGAGACTAAGTCTAAGGGGATCCCATGTAGTCAAACTATTTCCTTAACATATAGCTGGACTAGTATTTCAACTCACCAAGCATCCCGAATTGGCAAAACATGGGCTGATTTAGTGAGTCGATCAATGATAAACGCTTAATATATATATTATTTTGGGGTCATTTTCCTCCATTTTTAGGGAAAGTATGTGCGTTATGTTATAGTTTATACTCTTTTGCCTCTTTTATGTTTGGGTATGGTTGTTTGATGTGTTTTGCAGGATTTTGAACCATTTAACCCAGCATTTAACACTCATTTAGATGTATTTTGACTCACCATGGATGCCCCTAAGTTGCTATGCCCATGGAAGAAAGGAAAAATAGAAGAATAACAAGCTAGCCAGCACCACGGTCTGCCCGTGGTGGATGCCACGGTCCATGATGGAAGCATAACTGCTAATCTCTTCGTTTTCCCTCATCGTGTGGCTGGGGTTGATTAGGTTTTCCTATAAATAAGGCGTCTCTCAAGCAGCAGAAAACAGACCATCATCCCATCCATTTCATTTCCTCTCTTCACGTAGATTAGGTTTTAGATTAGAGAGAGTTGAGAGCAAGTTGAAGGTCAAGATTGCAAGGATTCCGGATCGAGTTTCTAATGACAGTTCAACCACGCATCGATTGAGTAATTCCTCTCCCTTCTCTTCTCGTTTCTGTTTATGTTTTTATTCTTTTAGATTATTGTTGATTCTTATGTTATGTTTTGCATTGTTAATCTTGGAATTGAGTTGAGTTGTTGTAATTGAACCAATTCTTGTTTTGATCTAAAAGCATTTTGGATTTGTTGGGTGTGTTCTACTAAATCTTAGATGTTGTTTTGCAAGTAGAAAACTTAATCAATTTCTTACTTGTTTTAGACATTTGGTGAAAAACTGAAAGGTGACACTAGATGTTGGAAAACTAGGATTCGACTTAAGTGGTTGTGATCTTGAGAGAGACTCACTATTTAAGAACCCCTAGGTTTGATAATCGTATTCTTAATGATCTTAGATTAATCAAAAATCCTTGAGAAATGGTAGTTGATTAGATTTAAGAATTTTATTCCACCTTGAAAGAGGGGTTCAATAGTTCGATAATCGATTTTGGAATTACCTATCTAAAGAGGAGGTGCTTGATTAATTCTTGAATTAGAAAATTGCATGGTTCGATTAAAATCCTTGATTGATTATCCATTAGATTAGATACTAGATTAATTTAGTTTTAATGTCAAACTTGGATTCGCTTAGCATATCTTAAGGGATTATAACCTAGTAGTTTCACCTAGTCTCTATGGGATCGACCTTGATTTGCTACAACGCCACCGTGCACATGTGGGCCTATCAATCAACTATTACCAAATGGCTTTCTTCTTTGAAGCAAATAGAGGTAATTCTCTAATGAAGTCCATTAAGATAGAGTCCCACTCCCAAGTGGGAATTTTTGAAGGTCGCAGCTCGCCCACGGAACGTTGATGCTCAGCTTTAACTTTCTGAAAAATCAGACAGTTGTCAATATACTCTGTAATCTCTTTCTTCATGTTATTCCATCAAAAG
Source organism: Stenocereus thurberi (assembly GCA_002740465.1). Taxonomy (NCBI): domain Eukaryota; kingdom Viridiplantae; phylum Streptophyta; class Magnoliopsida; order Caryophyllales; family Cactaceae; genus Stenocereus; species Stenocereus thurberi. Next base: position 5,900 of record NCQT01058429.1, on the reverse strand, counting down.
TATTGCCTCATGGTGCCTCTTGGATGCAGCAAGTATCAGGTGTTGTGAGCCTCATCTAAGATCTTCTTCCTTAATTCCTCATTTTTGGGTACACGCAAGCGATTTTGGAATCGTAAGATTCCATCTTCTTGTATTACAAAACTAGGGGACTTACCTTTCTCAAGATTTTGCTTCATTCTTTGGAGCTCATAATGCCTTCTTGGTTCAATCATATTTCCTCCATTATAGAGGAATATAAGGTAAGCGTTGACAATTAACCACTTGCTTGCCCATGCAACACTAATTGGATACCCAACTACTTAAGCTCTCTTAAAAGTTTTAACTGTATAATCACTACAGTGTTTAAGCTATGTTGTGTCTTCCTACTCAGAGCATCTACCACAACATTTGCTTTTCCTTGATGATACTGAATCTATAAGTCATAATCTTTAAGTAACTCCACCCAACACCTTTGTCTCAAATTGGGCTCTTTTTGAGTGAAGATATACTTCTAGCTTTGATAGTTAGTAAAGATATTACATGGTAACCTATATAGGTAATGTCTCTAAATTTTCAATGCAAAAACCATAACTGCTAACTCCATATCATTAGTAGGATAATTCTTCTCATAAGACTTTATCTGTCGAGAGGCATAAGCCACCACATTCTCCTGTTGCATCATAACACATCACCCCATACCATTCTTCGAGGCATCACCGTAAATAGTACACTCCTTACCTTCTACCGGTAGGGTTAGGATTGAGGTGGTAGTCAATCGCTGCTTTAATGCTTGAAGTGCCCTCTCACACTTGTCTGTCAACTCAAACTTAATAGATTTCTCCAATAAATTGGTCAGGGGAGAGGCTATCTTCGAAAATTCTTCACAAACCTCCGATAATAGCCAACTAAGTTAGAAACTTCTAATCTCAGTGACATTAGTGGGTTGTGGCCACTCTATAATTGCTTTCACATTCTGGGGATCAACTTTATTTCCTTTTTTGAAACTACATGTTCCGAAAATACCACCTTTTTAAACTAAAACTCACACTTCTTCAATTTGTCATATAATTGATGTTCCCTTAAGGTCCACAAACACTGTCCTCAAATAAACAACATATTTATTTTTGTCTTGGAGTATATCAAGATATCATCTACAAACACTACCACAAAATTATCTAAATAGGATTTGAAAACTTTATTTATGAGATCCATAAAGGCCGTAGGGGTATTGCTCAGGCCAAAGGGTATCATCGTGAATTCGCAGTGACCACTCCTAGTCCTGAACGTGGTCTTACGGATATCTTTAAGTTTAATCCTGAGTTGATAGTATCCAAACCTCAATTCAATCTTAGAAAAGACTCTTACTCCTTGTAATTGATCAAATAGATCATTTATTCGAGGCAAAGGGTATTTGTTCTTGTTGGTAATCTTGTTCAGCTATCTGTAATTAATACATGTCTTCAAGGTTCCATCCTTCTTCTTTACAAACAATAGTGGGGCACCCCATAGTGACACATTTGGTCTGATAAGTTCCTTCTATAATAACTCATCTAGCTGAATCTTTAGTTCTCTAAGCTCAGTTGGAGCCATTTCATATAGCGCTTTAGAGATAGGTTGGGCATTAGAGATTAATTCAATCTGAAAATGAATTCCCCCCTACGGGGGTAGTCCTAGTAACTTTCCAGAAAAAATATCTCCAAATTCACAGACTACAGATATCTTCTACTCTCCTTTAGGCTGAGCCTGCATAGCATAGCACCAACATCGAATACACCCCTGGCATGACAACTTTCTTGCTTTTATAGTAGAAATTATGGGAGATGGTTTTTCCTCTCTTTGCCCATAAAAACATACTTCTCTCTCACTTTTATTCCTCAAAATGATCTTCAGATTTTCACAGTCAATTTTGGCTCCATAAGTACGCAACTAGTTCATCCCTAAAATGATATCAAAGTCTGACAAGTCAAATTGAATCAAGCCTTTAGAAAATGTGACTCAACCAATAGTAATAGAGACAAGTTTATGGAAAATAGGACACTCAGCTATAGAATCATTGAACAGCTTGATTCTATAATTTGTTTCTGACTTCGTATTCTCAAGGTTCAATTGCATAGCAGATCGGAAGGATATAAATGAATGAGTGGCACCCGAATCAGATAATTAAAAAATGGCTTTGAATTTAAAAAGAGAGTTCCAATAACTACCGTACCAAAGGTGACAACTTCCTTCTAACGCGCTCCTTATTGCTGCAGGCCTTGGAGGTCGGGGCCCTTGGTGAGGTGGGGCCAAGGTTTCTACTGCGCCCTTACCCATAACCTTCAATCTTCAAGGGCAGGCAGCAATGAAGTGTTCTGGCTTTCACACCACATGCAATTGTTAGTACCCACTTGGCATCCTGGTTAGTGCAGTTAGTTCTTCCACATTTCCTACATGGCTCTACTGGACCTGCAGGATGACTCTTGGGAGGAGTGGGAGTAGGCTTCTTCTAATTTTTGCTCTTGCTCGGGGTTCCCCACTTGATCCCTTTCCTCTTTTGATTTATTGGGTTCAGAGCCCTCAACTCAGTCTTTACTCGCTCATTTCAGTCGTGTGTTCATATAACTCCTGGTAGGTCCAGATTGATAGGCCAGTTGGCTGGTTATGGATATAGAAAGCTAGACCCTGTTCAAATCTCCTCATCTTCAATCTTTCAGAGGATAAATTCGAGACGAACCTGGAGAGTTCTATAAACTTACTAGCGTACTACAATACAGTCATACTACCACTCATCTTAAGTTCCATAGATTCTTTATCCTTTTATCTTTGAACCACAATTGGGTAAAAGTTTGCCCTTAGTTCCTCTACGAATTTACTCCAGGTGAAGTTAGGCCCTATAAGCCTACCCTTAATGGTGTTCTACTAGATATCAGCTTCACCAGTCAAATAGTATATCCTGACCTTCACTTTCTTCTCTTCTAGAACCTCTACCACTATAAAAATTTCCTCCGTTCCCCTCATCCATTCCTTCAATTCCACAGGGTGATACTTTCCATCGTAAACTTTAGGGTTGCATCGTGCTACACTGTTTTTTAGTTTATCATCTCTAGGAGGGCTTTCAGCAGGCACTGGTAGAATCCATTTCATTAGTTCAACTACTAAAGTCGGTCAATAGTTCGGGTTCCTCATGTTATTAGCTAGCTTAAGGGGAATTGTGGACATTTTACCAGAATTTGGTGGCACATACATAAGGCTTGTTCACCTGATCCCAGACCGTGATTCGTGTTATCCCCTATTTGAGTCTCTGCATTGTTTTGCACAGATTCAGACATTCTGATCATACATTAAACAAAATAATTCAATCACTTGCATAAAACCAACATGTAAGGTAAGTATACCCAATAAATACAACTAATAATGTTATTAAAATAGAAACCAAGGCTTCATTTATCATTTTATAACTGCTTCCTTACATACATAACTACTTGCTTACTGACATGGACTTATTAGCTAAGAACAGCTAAGTGTGAATGCCGACCAGCTTACCACTGAGCATCCTTCCATCGCTTGCACCAAGTACGTCCAGCTGAGAGTAGATTTAACTCCTCAGTCGACAACGTCCATGTCGGTTATGCTCTTACTAACTACAAAGCAAATATGCAAATCAAACATCCACAATTGAATAGTTCATGTAGCAGTATACATTAATCAAAATTAGTTGACTATTGACTACCATACAAGATCGTTTATGTACATATATGCTATTTAACTATGCACTCATGAAATGCACTAATTCATTATGATTTTCTTGTTTACATTGACTCTTTTACATACAAGTCCAATGTAGTTCACATGTACAACATACTCATATGACTAACAGTGACAATGCAAGGAATGGAACCTCATTATTCGGTGTTCTTAGTACTAGACCTGGCAAAACTAACCTGATACCCAAAACCCGAACCGAATGACTTAAACCCATACCCGAACCGAATGACTTAAACCCATACCCGAACTGACACCTGAAATTGGATGAACCAATTTTGACTCGGACACCTGAAGTAACCCGATCCATAACTGAATGAAACCCGAATTCTAGCATGAACTAAAATGACCCACACCTAAAATGACTTGGCCCAATTCAAATACGATCCATAGTGACTCGACCCGAAGTAAAGGGAACATGGACAACCCGAACCTGAACCGCATCGTACATGGTTTAAAACCGATCTTATTATTACCCGACTTAATTTACCTGAATAAAACCCGAACCCGAGTATACTCAATCGGAATATAACCCGAATAGAAGCATACTCATACCCTATCAACCCAAAACTACTTCAGATTTCCTAAATTTCATTGCTAAGGCCTAGAAGAAAAGCTCATATACCAATATAGTGCAAATTTTAATAAACAAGCAAATTATAATCTAACTATTGACTATAGTGCGTAATGTCATTAATGTCTTTAACCAGTAGGTAAAATGTAATACTGTTGACGTATTTCAATTAGGTCTTGTAGCAAGTAGGAGACTGAGGGAGGGTTAGGTGGCAACTGGCGAGTAGGATATAATGGGAGGGTTAAACAGCGACCGGCGAGTAGGAGACTGACTAAGGAATGGTTAGGGCTTTAGGCGGCAAGAGACGGGGGACTCAAGCAAAGCAATTATCACGGTCTTAATCCAATCTGTCGTCAAGGGTTTTCAGTTTTCAGCTTCACATAGGTTTTACTTCTTAAAATAATAAAATTCTAAAATTATTAGTGGCAACTTTTTGTGTTTTTTTTTTTTTTTTT
>NCQT01058417.1:10562-21945 GCA_002740465.1 Stenocereus thurberi | reverse complement strand
CATGATGATCAATAGATATGATCGCCTTGAGTCTGGGGCAACATTTGCGGTGAGTAGTAACAGTAGACCTGGATCCTGAGAAGGGAACTCGCAAACAGTACGAAAAATTTATGCGTGAGGGGACATGCTGTTTTGAGAAAATCGGGTACCCACCCGATTGAGGCTCACACAGATGTGGTCGAGGAAGACCTAGAAACAGAGGTGGTCGTGGTGGAACATGCAACGACAATCGAGGCAGAGGTGGAGGACGAGAGGGTGCACACACTGTGGCAGCCAATTCGTCTCCTACAGTTGAAAACAGTGCACGGAAAAGCCAGTAATACTTGGGCCTACTGCTGAGCAAGTGCAATGGCTCATGAGCCTAATTGAATCATCTAAGCCCGGAAGTGAAAAGCTCACGGGTAAAAGTTTTTGGATGCTTGACAGTGGGGCTTCAACCTACATGACAGGCGTTCTCTTCAGCTTTCACACACCCGAGCCACACTGCCTATTGTAATCGATCTACCCAATGGAGCCCAAACCATCTCCAACAACCAAGGAGTGGTGGCTCTACATGATGGAACAAAGATAAATAATGTGTTAGAGGTTCCCAATCTTAGTTGTAATCTTATCTCAATTGCCAGAACTATAAAGGACTAAAATTATAGTGTGACTTTTTTTTTACGATCATTGTGTTTTAAAGGACCGTATTTTAAGGACACCGATTAGAGTGGGTGAGCAAAGAGACAGGGTTTAGTACTACAATGGAGCACCATTAAAGAGTCAGAGTAATGTAGTTAGGGCAAGAGATTTGTGGCACAGGATAATGGGTCATCCATCAAAAGAAGTGATGAGGATCTTTACTAAAGATTTAGGTTTTGCAGTTTATTTTAGTGAGAATAGTAACGTGTGTGACGCTTGTTTTTATGTCAAGCAAAGTAGAATGCAATTTCATATTAGTGAAAATAAAGCCGAAGAATTATTTGAAATTGTCCATTGTGATGTATGGGGGTCATGTCGTGTGCCCTCCACATGTGGAGCACATTATTTTTTGATCTTAGTTGATGATTCCAGTCGTAGAGTATGGCTATACTTCGAAAGAGAAAAGTGAAGCAAGACATCTCTTAAGAGGTTTCATCACCACGATTCAAATCCAATTTAGCAAGCAAGTCAAGGTGGTAAGAATTGACAATGGCATCAAATTCAAGTCCGGGCCCATGAAGGTTTTCTATCAAGAAAAGGGGATCACACACTAAACAAGCTACGTGGATACCCCTCAACAAAATGGAAGAGTTGAATGCAAGTACCGTCATGTGCTAAATATGGCTAGGGTACTTTGATTCCAAGTCTCTCTTCCTTTGAATTTCTAGGGTGAATGTGCACTCACAACAGCATATTTAATAAATAGCACCCCAGTAAATTGTTGGGTGGAAAGACAGCTTACAAGATTCTCTTCCAAAAGAAACTCTCCTATGATCAAATAAGGTTTTCGGTAGCTTTTTTTATGCTAAAAACCACATGAAAGGGAGTGATTGCATCACGAAGCAGATGATGAATATTCGTGGGTTTTCCTTATGGAAAGAAAGCTTGGAAGCTACATGATCTAGAAACAAATGATTTTTTCCGAGACGTTGTATTTCATGAAGGTTTGTTTCCGTTCAAAGAAGACAAGTTGGTGACAGAAAATATGCAAGGAATTGGAATTGAAGGCAATCTTGGACTATCCCTAAGGACTGGGTACGATGAGGTTTTAATTATGGAGCAGCCTACTTTCTAGACTCCAAAAGCTATCAATACAAATTCATCCAGATCTGCAGTTAGGGGGAGTGATCTAACACTGCAGTCCATGGTCCATAACAAAAAGGGCAGTAGCAGTTTCTCGATTGGGCCTGCAGCAGCCTCTTCCAAGGCCCAGATTCAAGGCAGCAATATCCTCTCACTTGGGCCTGACACATCATCATCCACAGGCCATACTCAAGGCAACAACACTTAAGTTGGACCCGGATCCACAGTCGGGCCTGTAAACTTGGCAAAGGACATCTCTGATGCTGGGTCTGAGGAAAGGTGGGGGATTACATGATGACGAAATTGCCATGGCTATAGAATTGGCCCCAGAGTCTAGTTCGCTCTCCCCTACACAGCCTATTACCACAACCAGTGAGCCTAGACGAGTTCATCGAGGCCGCAAGCCTTCAGTCAACTTCGATTAGTACCTTTGCTACAATACCCGTTCCAAAAACCCCGTCTCCACTATTGTTCCTCTTCAAATGGAATCCTTAGGTACGGGACATCCTTTAAAAGTTTATGTCACATGTACAAATTTTTCTTCTTCTCATCGACAATTTTAGCTGTCATCATTAAGGTTGCAGAACCCAAATTTTATCATGAAACTGTGCAAGACCAAAATTGGCAGAAAGGTGTGGCAGAAGAAATAAAAGCCTTGGAAAAAAATAAAAGTTGGTCAGTTGAGAGTCTTCCACCTAGTAAGAAACCAATTAGCTACAAGTGACTCAACCAGGTGAAGTACAAATCCGATGGTTCCATTGCATGATATAAAGCATGTCTAGTTATCTGAGGTGATCATCAGATTGAAGGATTGAACTACAATAAGACTTCTGCACCTGTTGCAAAAATGACTAGTGTTCATTGTTTCTTAGCTGTAGGTATAGCAAAAGGATGGCAACTGTATCAACTGGATGTGAACAATGCCTTCTCGCACTGAGAAATCGAAGAAGAAGTTTACATGAAACGAGCTCACGGGTTTAAAAGCAATAGTGAGAACAAGGTTTGTTATCTTAAGAAGTCTCTCTATGGCTTGCGACAAGCACCACGACAATAGTTTGCCAAGCTATCTTTCAAGTTGTGTGAGTATGGAAATGATACTATTGCTTGTAAACACCTATCATAAAGGTGACACCTTTATGAGTGTCTTGGTATATGTCAATGACATTGTGCTTACAGGAAATAATACTATTACTTATAAACAATTCAAGGATTACCTAAACACATGTTTTAGTATTAAGGATTTGGGGCCGTTGAAATATTTTTTGGGCATTGAGGTGGCTAGAAGCCCAAGGAATTATTTCTCTGCCAAAGAAAATATTGCCTGGAAATTATTAATGAGTGTGGTTTCTTGGGAACTAAGCTGGCTGACTTTCCTGTAGAATAAAACTATCACCTAACACTGTAGCTGATTCTACTTAGTATCCAAGGCTTACTGGATGCCTCATTTATCTCTCTATCGCCGGGCTATATCTTACCTATGTAGTTCACATCCTCTCCCAACTCATGAAAGCACCTCGGGAGGAGCATATGAATGCTGCAAGACGAGTATTGTGTTATCTAAAGGGTATAGCAGGTCAAGGAATTTTGCTTTGCTCCGACAGCAATCTTTAGCTTATTGGGTTTTGTAACTCACGCTGGGTCACATGCCCCATCTCATGAAAATCTCTCTCTAGCTATTTCGTCACGTTAGGAGGATTACCTATCTCTTGGCGCAGCAAGAAACAAACTACCGTATCTCGGTCTTCGGCTGAAGCTAAATACCAATCCATGGCACTTGCCACTAATGAACTGGCCTGGTTAAGGTCATTTCTAGCATCTTTGGGCATCTTCTCTTCCTCCATAAAGCTTTATTATGACAGTTAAGTGACTTTACATATTACACAAATCCTGTGTTTCATAAGAGAACCAAGCACATTGAAATTGATTGTCACTTTGTTCGGCAAAAACTGGAAGCAAGAATTCTCACACTTACCCATGTTGGGACACAACATCAACCTATAGATATATTCACTAAAGCCCTTGGCAAATGACAGTTCCAATACTTGAAGGACAAGTTGGGCATTTTAGACTTGCATGCTCCAACATGAGGGGGAGTATTAAGATAGATTTTATCATGCTATCTTTGCATATTAACTTTCCTATATGTAGTAGACTTAGTATTCCTTTATGTGGTAAAATTAGGACACTTGGTAGCTTGTGTGCCAAGCTAGGGTTAGCCGTGAAATTCATGTCCATCATGTATGTATATAATGCGGCAACATCATTCAATGAAAGCACAAAAAAATCAAGGGGATTAAGCAATGCATTAATCACCCACACATTCAGCAAACACAAATTAGAATTTATAATGATCCCATCATAGTATATGTGCTTCTTTGTTTTTTCATATTGTTCCCTCATTGTAACTTTAATGGTGAAGTTATAACAACTTCTTGATCTCACTGTACTTTGAATCTGTTACTTCCCTTGAATTATCAAGATAATATCAACCATTTAAAAACAAATGTTGCATATAATCAATATAAGTATAAAAACAAATGCTCACAGGATGAAAATGATTATTAATACATTAATAAGCCACTCCATGCAAACATGAAACAATAAATAAAGATTGGCATGTATATTGGCAATACAAATTAAAACGTAACTAGTAACTTGATTTTGGAAATTTTTCTAATTGATTGACATGCACGCCAATCAACTAATGAGCACCACATGTAGCAAAGCAAAGCCAGGCAGAAATTGATTTTGTGTCCTTAGCACTTTATAACTTCTAAGTTCTATCATGCATAATTGTAGGGTTAGAGAAATATTACTAAGGCTTTCACTGCTCAGATCATTGAAGAATTTCTCTATAGCTTTAATAAATTGCTTAAAGTTTTTGAGAGTCTCTTGATGTTGTAAAGATTGGATTGCTATGAAATAATCAAGATCTAAAATATTAAGATTGGGGTGATTTAGAGGTTTGCACTTCAACTCAATATCAAAACCATCCAATTCACTAACTGTATTGAAGGTGGCATCATCCTCGTGACTTTGTGGCCTTGCACTATCTTGTTGCACAAAAATTTTTCTTAGACCATATTGAGGCCATTTAGCTCAAATAGCTGGTACAGCTCTTTCAATTAGAAATGAACTAGTAACATTCTTATTGACTTAAACCATCAATTTCATCTCCAAATTCCTCACTAAATGATTTTTGCTATTACATTTAGCAAGCTCATTCTAGATGAATGGAAATATGTCAATTTTTATATCAAACATCTCATTTCTAATTTTAATCGTGTACAAGCAACTATTGTTAAGGACGTCACTTTGCTAATGAAACTTTTACTTTGACAAGTTCATAAAGGTTNNNCCTTAAAGGGAATGATACAACACCACCATTTTTCTTTTTGACGTATGAAACCATTTCTTATCGATATAAACATTATTGTACAAATCAATGAAGCTAAGATTGTGATGAGGATTGTGCGAATCCACATTAACAAGCAAAATTTCAACCTCTTGATCTTATTTTCGTAACTTAGATGTGGTCTTAACACACTTGAACGAGGGCGTTAAAAAAAAAAAAAAAGCCTTCTTTGACATGTCTATGTAATGTGGATTCTGAAACCTCTAAAGCATTCACAAATGACCAAAGATTTGTTCACCCATGCCAGTTAACTTGTACAATTTTGTCATGATCTATAACAATTGTTTATGTACTCAATCACCTTCCATTCTGGATCATATCACTATAAAAAAAAGGTCATATAGAGACGGAATCAGTGACGGAAAATAACAAATCAGCGACAGAAATTTTAATTCAGTGATGGAATGAGCGACGGAACTCGGTAGTCGCAATATGGCTCGTTGCTGAGGACTGTGCGACGAAATTTTGTAATCCCCCACTATGTGGCGACGGAATAGGCGACAGACAGTATAACTTGGTGCAAAATTGAACCGCACCAAGTGGCGACGGAATCAGTCATCCATTGCCATCAGCTACGGATCCTGCTACGGATACCTGATTCCGTCGCCATATGCATATTTTTTTAAAAAAAATTGAATTTTCTGTCACCTATCCGTTGCTATTTGGGGCTTTTTAATAAAAAATTTGTATTTTCAGAAACCCCAAATACAATACATTAATTTCCTGCAGAAAAATCAATCAAGGGTATTGAAGAACTCATTCTATACAACCGCTTAACTCGAAGCATTCTTGACAATTTCCAGTTCACAAACAACTCAACCACCACATTGAAACCAAAATAACCCAAGTGTGTCATCACCATTCATCACATACAATCTAATTCACAAAACAAAATTAAAGTAGTTCTCAACATCACCACACATAGGCATCAGAGAAGTAGAGGCAATGCAAATATGTGCACATATAGAAGAAGCAGGCAATAGAGAGAGGGGAAGAAACAAGCAACTCATGATAAGGGATCAATCATCAAGATCATACTCATCATCGTCGTCCTCATCCTCATTCTCTTTATCATGCTATGGACGGGTAGGGACAACATGTTGCGATCCCAAATCGGATGCTTGTTGCGTTTGGAAGAAAGCCTATATTTGCTTATTCATACTCAGTACAGTTTGGCTCAGCATTTGGTTGGACTCCTATAAACTCTTATATCTCTCTATTGTCGTCTGATACATCTCGGCTTGTGTGGTAAGCTCACTCCCCATGGTAGCCACCCTCTCTCTCAAATCATGTAGCTCCTGCTGAGATGCGGTTGGACCTGTACCCGCTAAAAATCATGTGTATGTAGTGAGAATGTAGTGAGAATAACATAACTTAACCTATAATGCCGTTGTGGACAGTTTTCAGTTTAACAATAGAAATCTATACCGACTTACAGAGAGGGACTAAAGTAGGAGGATTCCCTGATGTGGATGGCCTTATCTCCAATGTCGTAAATACGGTCCTTTTTCACCCACAACTCATTTGGGTTTGGAAGTGGTTGAGATGGACCTTGGGAGTTGTCCTGAGAGGTCCCTTGAATGATTTTCTGCATTTCTTGCTCAAATGACTCCTAAATATCACAACATTTGCAAAACATTAAATGTGTTAGTTGTGAGAAAAATATATGAATCACAATGTAAGATTAATTATCGAGAATAAGTTATGTAGGTTTGTTGTGATTTCCTATCAACCCAAAGTTCATCTGGTTTGCCTCTAAGTCTGTGAGTGTAGGCGAACAACTCAATAATGGTTGGATCCGTCCCAAGTTCTTCTCTCTACATGCGAATTAAACAAATTCAGGAAAACACATTAAACACCATAAGGAAACAAATAAGTCAAACAATGTTGTAAGATTTACGGTTTGATACCAGACGCCTCCTATGCTTATGCATAAGGATCGAGCCGCAGGTATGAGGAGATGGTCTAAGACTCTGGGGTCACTAAGCTGATTTTTCTGGGCTTTTTCACATAATTATTTGTATGATTCATTCGCCCAATGCTCTTGGAGTCCTTTCCATACCTCATCACCGAGCCACTAAGTCTTCTTGTTGTGCTTCCTTGCTTTGCCAAGGAAGTCCTTCAAACATGCATTGTCTCTATTTTCAAAATTCTTCCTGATGCGGTCCTCATATGTAGGATCCCAAGTGAACAACTTCTGCACATTAGAAAACGACACACACATCAAATAATGACTTACAAATGAACCGAAGCCTTCTAAGAAGTCTTAATATGTAGTCACTTTACTTACCTTAAGCTCTCCAAATTACATATCTCGAACATATCTAGGTACTTTTCCCTAAATAGGCCAAGGTGCATCATACTTGCCTTGGAAGATCTGAGAAATCCTACTAACAGCACCGTCATTTGGAATGAATCTAATGCAGCAAAAAAATCGAATTAATGTGACACTATGCTAGATAATTGCAATGACAAATGCATAACAATAGTTCACTTACCAGTTACCATCTGGTACAATAACTATTTTTGTTTGGGTACTTTCTTGATTAAGTTGCATATCAGTATCTCCGGTTCCAACGTTTTGTTGGGACTGGTAGGAGTAAGGATCAATGGTTTGGGGAGTGGGGGTGCTAGTGGTGGCAAAAGCTGTATTACTTGCAATGTTATATGCAAATTGTTGGCCCATAAATGGCAGAGTAGGGGTGTGTGGCATATGAGGAGGTACCTACCCCATAGGAACATTCCCAAGTGGAGTTAGGATTGTTCCTAACGCACCTGACATGTGAGGGGTTTCGAAGATAGGTGAACCAGTATCCATTGCAGTAGGATGTTCGCTAGGACTCCTACGTCCTGTTCCTCAACCTCGAGTAGAGGATTTCCCTTAACGTGGCGTAGAATCCATACCTGAAATGGTTCACAACAAACACAAATACAAATAATGATAGTACATAGCAACAAATTAATTACACAATATAATAGGTAGAGCAGCCAATACATTCAAACACATAGAATACAAGTACATCTGTACACATGTGGGTTACAAAACTAAGTAATGAAGTATGTAACGTTTTGTAAGCATTTAATTGTGTGATTCATCTTCATCAGCATCATCATCATCATCATCATCACCATTCTCATTATCATCATCATCATTGTCTTTATCATCACAAAAATATGTATCTCCCCCTTCCTCATCTGTTTCATTCCCATCATCCCACTCACCCTCTTGATCACTGTCATTCCTTTCTGCCTCATCTATGTTGTCATTCACTTGAATAAATGAAAAATCCAAACCATAATTAATGTCTTTTGGTGGTGCACTTTCATCCATTAATGACGTGAGGATAACATCATTCGTAGGTTCACCAAGTGTCGTCACCACCGTTTGTTGGTAAGTAATAGGTAGATTCTACTGGACATCCACCTGGCTCTTGGCTTGGTTGGTATGACTACAAGCCAATTGGCTCTATCCCCTGAGCGATCTGGATGTGGCATAAAGTATACTTATGATGTCGTGTTCGAAAAGATGAATGGATCATACTTTCTGTACCTCATTGTGCGATGAACCTCAGCAAGTTTACTTAGTTTATGAGGTCGTGTCCCACGATTCAATGTAGGATCGAACCACTCACAACTGAACAGTACACATCTTTTCAATGGTTGACCCACATACTCTAGTTGGATGATATCTTTCAGTACCCCATAATAATCATTTTCAATATCACCTTCCCCAATCCCACATACACCAACGGCACAATTATACGTTTTCTTCCCAACACTGCAGGCTTTCATGTGGAATTTAAATTCATTAACTGTGTATGCAATCCACATTGACACATTTCTATCAAAATTCGCAGCTAATTGTGTCAAGTACCAATGTTTATGACTGTCGAATAGTTGAATGTAATGCACCTAAGATGACACACAATGTGGTTTTCATTAGTACATTGGCCTCCCATGTGTCGCAATAGTTATTACTAAAGAAGTTAAGTCACTTATATTTTGACTAAACGAATCTGCAAAATGAGTTTCTATGATGGTGTCAACATCAGCATCAGTAAGACGAGGTTGCGCGTTTCGGGCTTGCTCTGTAAAAATTCTGCGCAATTGTATGTTGAAGAAAGTAAACAACACTATCTCTTAGGAACTATGAACATATGGATAACGTACTATGTCAATGAAACACTCACCCAATATAAGGCTGAACTTCATCACAATTTAGTAGCACATGAAGATGTGCAGCAATATATTCAGCATCTGTGAGATACTTTGATCTTTCCTTCCTAATATCGATCCCTTGCGGTTCAAACGCAAAGAGAGTTTGGAAATGACTATTATGTTCATCGCTATCCTCATTTCTTTAAAATCTACTGTGCATAGAGGGCACATTAGAGCCAAAGTAATAGGAGGTAAAGAACATCCTTTCCGCTTCTAGGTAAGCTTCCGTTATTGATCCTTCAGGATACGCTTGTTATTTAATCCTTCTCTTCAATCAACTGAAGTATCTAACATACTAATATTAAGTAATTCTTGTGAACACCTGCATACATTCCTAAGTTTTATAAATCTAATTTAAATTAATATAATCTATGTTACCTCTCAAATGGATACATCCAACGGTACTGGATGGGACCACCAAGTTATGCCTCTTCTGCCAAATGCACCGATAAGTGCTCCATCAAATTAAAGAAGCCTGGAGGAAATATCATCTCCAACTTGCGGAGAGTAATGGCAATGTTCTGATGTATTTCCTCAAGCACATCCTCCCGTAGTGTTGTGGAGCAGAAATTCCTAAAGAACTGACTTAACTCAATTAGAGATTTCAACACATCATCCGAGGGAGCACCAAATGCAATGGGCAATAGCGTCTCCATGAACACATGACAATCATGAATTTTTATATTATTGAACTTTGCGTCATTGGGGTCCATAATATTCCTCAAATTGGAGCAATATCCATCAATCCCTTAACCATTTATACAACTCTCTTCTTTTGTCTACAGCAAGAGCGAACTTCGCTTTTGGTTTAACTGTTATGCCATTAGGACCTCGCTACAAATGTAATTCTTCTCTATCACAAATATCTGAAACATCCATTCTTGATTTGACATTGTCCTTTTTTTTCCCTTGAACATCCATCACAGTGTTAATGATGTTCTCGAAGAAGTTCTTCTCTATGTGCATCACATTTAAATTGTGACGAAGTAATTGGTGTTGCCAGTAAGGCAACTCCCATAATATACTGTTCTTTGTCTCGTTGCGTTCATTCTTCTTAAATCCCGTTAGTTGAAAGTCACCGTCTGTCGTTACCATTGGGTAGTGTTCTACCTCAGTATAAAGTTGTTACCCACTTATGCGGCGAGAAGGACCCCCATTGACAATTCTGCCTTTTCTAAATGAAGTTTTGTTTCTCCTAAATGCATGATTCCTTCATAACAAATACCAATGACAATCGAACCACGAGAATTTACCTCAATTCCCGAGTCTCAAAGCCTTCTGTTGTGTCATACATGCTGGACATGCCAATTGACAACTAGTGCTCCACCCAGATAACATCACATACGCCGAGAAATCATTGATGGTCCACATAAGTGCAACTTTCATTTGAAATGTTGTACCCGTAGATATGTCACACATTTCAATCCCAACATCCCATAACTTTTTCAACTCATCAATAAGCGGTTGTAAATATACATCTATTTTGTTCATGGGATTTTTAGGGTTGAGGATTACACAAGTGAGGAAAATAAATGGGGTGGTCATACATATTTCAAGGGAAAGGTTTTAAGGTGTAACCATCACCGGTCAAATGGAATAAGATCTTGATGACAATGTGTAAGGATTAAATCCATCAGCACATAAATTAAGTCGAACATTTGGAGGCTCTGCAGTAAAATCGAGATACTTATTATCAAAATGTTTCGATGCTGCGTCATCGGATGGATGACATAAAACACCCTCCTCCCGCCAATGTTCATAATGTCATCGCATGTGCTCTGCCGTGCTTCTTGATGCATACATTCTCTGCAATCGAGGTTTCAATGACAAGTAATGCATCCTTGCATATGACAATGGCATTTGATTCCTTTGCTGCCACCTTTAACTCTTTCTTCTCGAATGCCTGTAAAACTTGCATGCATCGAGGTTTGAGTCCTCCTTAAAAAAGAGCATGCATCCTTTACGGCAACAATCAATGTGTATTAC
>NCQT01058338.1:4534-14745 GCA_002740465.1 Stenocereus thurberi | reverse complement strand
TAATAAAACATAAACAAAATCAAGTCATGATATATAAAAGAGAATGAAGTAAAATAAGAAATAAAGTAGACTAGGATCACAAAATGAGAAATACGCAAATGAAAAATAGTCTACAGTACCATGACCAACAATGATCAAGCCACAAAAATAAAATTAAAAAAAGCATTAAAGGGCACATGAGAACAATTTTACAAATCATGAAATACTAATCCTCCTCTTCTTGGATATCTAGCCTTCGCCAACTTGACATGTCACTCAAATCAACTCCTGGAATAATGAAAGGTATGCATTCTGGATAACATTCATTAACACCCCTGTCCAAGTTAGGTCCCATGTCAAATAAATCTCTTGGTTTGGTTATAACAACATGGGACCATCCAGCCTCTCTCTGATCACCCACATAAAAAACTTGCCTTGCTTGTGTGCAACTATGAATGGATCATCCTTCAAAACTTATCCAGTATGCATTAATCTCGAGAAGTTTACCATAGGGAACCCAAATTTGTCAATCTTTAATCCCCTTGATGGTCTAATATCCACCCAATCACATTGGAATAATACAACCTTACATGTGCTAAAATAATCCAATTCAACAATTTCTATAACAGCTCCATAGTAGTGCCCTCCCTCAGCTTCCACCATTACTCCTGAATTTTGGGTTCTTCTATACCTTTCACGTCTCTTAGTGAGGAATCTATATCCATTTATAATGTGGCCACTGTACTTTTTAGCATAGCGGCTAACACCTTCAGCAAGAGCAATTAAATTTTTGTCGCAATTACTCCTCTTCATAAATGGGACCTGATGAAGATTATGCAGCATCACCATTAGTACAATACTAAACACATGTGATCGTATATTTTACTCCACAACAAAAAAACAATGGTAATCAAGGATTTTAGACCTGACAACATAACCATTGTGGAAACTTTTCGATCAGTAATCTTTCATCTGTTCTCGCATCAATGCGTCCTTGTCTAAGATTTCGTTCTTGAGCTAAAAAGGAACTGTAATGGCTATCTTGTCAGATTCTTATGCTGTGCATGTTTTTGTGTGTGTAATGATTCAAATATAAGATACTCACTCACGGTAAGGTTAGATCTTTTCATGATTAAGTAGCACATAGCGATGCGCTTGAGCTAATGACTTATCATCAAGTTCAACACACTCAACTTTCCCAAGAGCACGACCGCTAGAATTCAGCAAATACTTCTCTTTACCAGGAATATTTTCATCATTCCGTTGACCACGATTAAACGGGGTTTCTACGCCTTTAAAATATCTTGAATAAAAAGTCATACACTCTTCTGCAACATATCCTTCTGCCATGGAACCCTCAGGTCGAGCTCTATTTCGAACATATGATTTTAGGCACACTAAATACCTTCAAAAACCAACAAATCACATAAAACTAAGCTAATAGACAAATAAAGCATAATAGTAAGAAAATTAACCTTAAGAAGACAAATACTTTTACCATTCAATAGGATACATCCAGCGGTAATGAACAGGACCACCCAGCCTGACCTCGTGAATTAAGTGAATTATCAAATGAACCATGATTGTAAAGAAACTTGGAAGAAACATCTTCTCTAACTCACATAGTGTCATAACAACTTCCTCTTCTTGCTTGTCTAACTCACTGAGATCAAGAACTTTACCACACAAAACTTTGAAGAAGTGGCATAAATCAGATATAACCTTTATCACCCATGATTGTGATCGGGAATGCAAGGATCCTTTAAGAGCAATTGGAAAAATATCTTGCATGAGAACATGCCCATCATGACTCTTTAGGTTAAATAGCTTACGATCCTTCATGCTAACACCCCTTGAAATGTTTGATGCATACCCATCAGGAACTTTAAGTTCTTTTAGCACTTGAAGGAACGCACTCTTTTCAGCATCGGACATACTATAGCATGCAGGTGGTAAATATGGCTTCTTATTAGGGCGCTCAATAGGGTGAAGATCATGCCTAATGCCCATTTCCATGAGATCCCTTCGTGCCTTTTCATTTTCCTTTGTCTTCCCATCTAAGTTTAACAGTGTCCTAAGTACATTGTCACACACATTTTTTTTCTATATGCATAACATCCAAATTATGTCTAAGCAAATTGAATTCCCAATAAGGTAAGTCAAAAAATATGCTTCTCTTCTTCCATAATTGTTGGTCCGCATCAATATCCTCCTCAAGAAGATTATCGGCATCATCAAATGCACCAAGATTAGAACTAAAACTTTCAGCCAATTCCTCACCTATAAAATCATGCACTGAAGTGCAAGCATTGTACTTGTTTCTTTTTCTAGAAGGTTTAGCTGTCTTACCATATGTGAAAGTCATGCCTTGCAACTCTTTGAGGACTGTGGATCCACTAAGTGGAGCTGGAGGGTCTCTATGTTCAACAGTGCCATCGAATTGATTACTTTGGAATCGATAGGGGTGGTTATGTCGAAGCCACCTATGGTGACCCATGTAGCTATGCTTCTTTCCATGCTTTAACCAAATGGAATGAGTGGAATTGGCACAAATAGGACATGCAACTCGTCCTTTAGTACTCCAACCAGACAAGTTAGCATAAGCAGGAAAATCATTCATAGTCCAATAGAGACATGCATGCAGTAAAAAGTTCTCTTTCGCACAAGCATCATAAGCACTAACACCATCCCATAATTGTTTCAACTCAAGTATTAAAGGCTACAAATAAACATCTATGTCATTTCCAGGACCTTTTTCCCCTGGAATAATCATTGAAAGAATGAGAGATTGTGGCTTCATGCATATCTACGGAGGCAAATTATATGGGATTAATAAGACTGGCCATGTGCTATATGTTGTACTCATTGTACGAAAAGGATTAAACCCATCGCTAGCAAGGCCAAGCCTCACATTACGAGGGTCAGAAGCAAAACCTGAATATTTATCATCAAATGCTTTCCAAGCTTGACCATCTGCAGGATGCCTTAATTTTCCATCTTTTGTTCGGACCTCATCATGCCATCTTATATCCTTTGCTGTTTTTGATGACATGTAAAGTCTTTTCAGTCTTGGGATTAATGGAAAATAACACAACACTTTTGCTGGTTTTGGCTTCCGTGACACTGAAGTTTCATCCAATTCTATGTCATTAACACCGTCATTTTCTGCTTTCCACCTAGAAGCACTGCATACATGACATGATTCTTGTTTTTCTCTCTCACCCCAATATAGCATGCAATCATTAGGACATGCATGTATTTTTTTATAACCAAGACCCAATTCATTGGTTAACTTCTTAGCTTCATATGTTGTTAAAGGAAGTGATGTCAAGTTAGGAAAGACATCTCTTAAGAATTCCAACAACATGGTGAACACCTTATTTGACATACCACCCAAACACTTAAGATGATAAAGGTGCAAATTAAAGGCCAAGTTCGAATACTTGCAACCTGGATAAAGCTCTTTATCGCATTCCTCTAATAACTTTTTAAATCGAGCATCCTCATAGCTTGTGTCAAGGTTCGGCTGAGGGGGTAAGTGTGACGGTATGCCACTATCAAAGTCTTCTATCCCACTATCTCCAATATTTTCATGTATGTCTCCCATTTCTACCACCCCATGTTGGTCATCTGAATTGAACAAGTTATACCCTAGAGCATCATGAATAAGCCCTCTTATATCCTCTTCACCTATATGAGATCCAGAGGCACCAATAGGATGAGCAATAGTATAAGATGTCTGATATCGAGAATCTACCCGTTCTTCCCCGTGAAAAGTCCATGTAGTATATCCAGGTAAAAAGCCTCTAGACCATATATGTCGATGAACAAGATCGACATTAAGCCATACTCTATTACAACACTTTATACAAGGACATACAATCTCCCCTCTCACAGCTTTAACCTTAGCAAAAGAAATGAAATGCTGGGCACCAAACTTATAACTTTCGCTTGTCAGTGGCGCTTTCATCCAAGTTTTGTCCATTATGGTTAGGTCGCAAGAAATTTTCAAACGTCAAACCTAGACAACCCATGAAAGCCTTTAGTTCATTCACATAATAAGTTTAAAGCAAACTAAATGTCTAAATAAATTAATAGTCTAAGATATTGCTCTTTTGTTTAATTCATCTAAACAAAGATAATAACCTCAAACAACAATAACATAACAATTAATGCATAGACTTCACACAGTTAAAGCAACAAGAAATTGATGAATATATCAAACATATTGAACTCTATAACGATTATATTTTCTATAATCACAAATAGTTATATATGGAAGAAAAAATCCATTTTCACAAGTAGCATGTAAATAACAAGGATAGAAACTTACAAAGAAAATGCAAGCATTCTATAATGATATACTAGTTAAGAAATTATTATATCAAACCACCTAGCACATAGGGGTAAAACTATGCCTAATGCCTAAAGTAAGGGGCCAAATTCAATCAATAATGAGGAAAAAAAGGCTAGCAAAAAAATAAATTAGTTAACCAATTAAAAACAAAATCCAAACATATTAAGAAGAATCAAGATCGAGAAAGAAAAAAAGAGAATGTAAACCTCAACAATTAGTCTCTATGTTCAAACCTTTGCAGAGTGGTGAAACTTCTAAGAGTGCACTTGCGTATAAATCAAACTTGAATCATCTACATAATACCCTTGTTTAGAGTTGTCTATGTAATCAAACAATCCCTGCAATTTGGCAAATATGGATTTATCAATGGAACACTATATAAAACCAGAAGTAAAAATATACTAACCTAAAAAAAATTTGGTAGACACGGAGTAAATCAAGATGCAGGAAAGCAATATATCAATATCATTTTTCTAGTGATGAAAATCAGAGATGAAGCTCATATTTAAGAAATCATGAAACCCAAACTGCTTAGTACATTACTACTGAGTGCTTTTCCAGTACTTAACGTATGCCTCTTTTTAACTTCAGTTTTCCTGTTTTCATTATAGGTTTGGCAAATTCAAAAATTTAATTTTTAAGGTCTTCAAAACAACCAAAACACTGAATTTTTCGAATTTAGCTATGCATGCTCTACTAATAGATGTCTATGTTGACAATATAATTGATGCGGTTTAGCCTATATAGGATATATTTCGTTATTAACATTATGTAAGAATCAAAGATAAATACTTCATGAAATGGAATATTTAAAAAGCTAAAAATGAAAAACACAAGTAATAAATTAAAAATTCTCCTATTTTGTGCAGATAGGTTTTTGAATACTTCGAGAAATTGAAACTGATTATAGTGTTCACAACCTGAATGTCTATCCCCCTTGTAAAGAGATTTCGAAACAGNCCAATAAAGATATTAGTGGCACTAATGGTCCTAAATGTCCCCTAAATGTCCTAAGTATTAGTTCCCTGACAAAATACAGAATACACTATGAGGCTTTTATTAGTGTCAAGGAACTAAATGTCGTAAATGTCCTAAATAGTAGCCAGTACATGTTTCTAGTGATTAGGACATTTGGTTCCCTCTAAAAATATTGGTTGTAAACAGACTTCTGCATGAAACACTATGAGGCTTTGCCAGGAATATCATCCTAATTAGGAATGCAGATGCAAGTGCCTGGCAGGACATTTAGTTCCCTGATAGGACAAAAATATTTCTACAATCTGGGTTGCACATATTAGGCCATACACAAAGCAAAGCAATTCAAATTTCCAGTAAGGTAAAGTTTTACTAGAGTGGAAGAAAGCAAACAACAAACATGTACTGGTTTCTTTCGCTTAAAAATTTTATATTGTTTCATGTGATCATTGCTTGAAACACTCGTAAGAAATCAATCTATACGACAAGCACACTAAAAATACAATAAAATGAAATGTTGGATAAGTTACACAAACAATAGAGAAAGATAAATCCTAAACTATGAACACCTATAATATATTTATACACATGAAAATTGAAGTCTATATAGCTATACCCCATCTAGAATATCTTTTTTTTTGGGGAAAAGCATCCTATAATATATTGATAATATATGAACACCAATCAAAAATTTTTGAAAATTCAGAAGTTAGACACCATTGTCCCTAATTTTGATATACAACGTTGGTGGGCTTCATTAGCTCTCTTCAAGTCTTCAATTGCTTCTTCCAATCCTGCGTCATTCTTCTATTAATTGTCAACTTAATTTACCAGCAAATTTTAAAGTTACTTATGAGCACATGTTGTGTCAGGGAGATGTAAAAATAAATCAAACGAAGCGGTTCTTCTTGGAGCATATAACCATGCCCTACAAAGGAAAATGGTGAAAATGGCAATGACAGTGAAATGTCAACTACATTTATTGTTACCAAAGGTCCAATTACGTTATGCTCTTTCTGTTCCACAGAATTTATGCACTCTAGGAGACATGAGTTGTCAATAAAATATAATCAAACTTACTTTTTCTATTAACTTTTTACAAAAGAAAATGCTTTTTATAGTCATACTGGTAAAAACACTAAGACAGAAACAGGACTTACCTTTGTTCTGAAGTGATTTTGCTGTTTCAAATCTGCTGAGAAGGCAAAACCCAGAGAGCTGGAATTACAGGTTGATAAAAACGACAGCATGAAGGGCAAGAAGGATTAGTGTTCACTTGTGTATCAAATTCCATTATACATTAGGAATATTCAACAAATTAAAAATTATCAGAATAAATTTATTGATTAAAAATCCTTACTCCTATCACCCAAATAAATCATAATCAGATCTATACACATGAAAATTGGAACTAGTTCTATGCAATTTTGAGGGGGGGAAGGAATGAGTAAAAGCAACCGCACCTATTTCGGTAACAATCAGATTCAGACGACAAACTCTGGCAACCCAAAACAGCCACTAAATACAAACGTTGAGATGATGAGAATATGACCACGAAATGTGAAGGTTGAGAGGTAGAAAAGAGGAGATCTTACTCCATTGGTGCCATAAAGCGGGATGTGCTGCTGTGCAACGGTGGGCAACCGGAGGAGAGAGAAAGCAGAAACAGAGTGTGGGCAACGCAGGAGAGAGAGAGGAGAGAGAAAGGAGAGATGTAAAGTGTAAATGAAGAATCTAGAAAGGCTCCGTTTCTTTTAGACTTTTAGTTCCTTAATTTATTTCTTTTAGTATTTAATACTCTTTTTTAAAGTAATTGTGGCTATTTTTTGGTGAACTCAATTGCCCATACTCAGACATGCTGGCGGGACTATGAATTTTCCCCCAAAAAAAAAAATCCCGCCTCCTTCTTCTTTTGTGCAAAATTCCCTTTTGGTTTTTTTTTTATTATTTGTGTCATTCAAAGGCGTCAACATTTATGTACTCCTAAAATAGATGAAAAATTTGTTACGGATTAGCTATGCGTCAACAATAAACTGTGTACAATTTATGTTTTTGTTGTAGATGCTAAATATCCAAGCTGAGAAATAGTCAAAATTTAAGCGCAATAGTGAGTTTGATTATATAATTTAATCAACTGGTGAACATGATGGATTATAATTAGAGTCAAAGATTAATTGCGAGTTTTTTTTACTCAAAGAGAAGAATAAACATCGGTTCATGTTTGAATGTTAGAGAATGATATATTTTCTTATGGCCTAAACCAATGAATAGAAATCAATGTTCAATTGAGACATAAAGGAGTGGGAATCTTTTCAATTTTGACATAGGAGCATGATTTGACATCAAGAATCAATTTAAAACCACAAATTTAGCTTGAATAATGCAAACCTCTTACTGGGTAAGTCACCAAAACTAATATCACCTCTATTAATAATTATAATATCAGTGAAATTTAGAATGATAATATACATAATAAACAATAACAATAATAGCTATGAATATAATAACTATAACGATAACAACATTAATATTACTAGCAATAAAGATAACAATGTTAAGATTTATGATAGCAGCAACAACACCAACCGCATTAATGATAATAATAATGACAATAATATAAAAAAGACATATATAAATGGGAAGCCAAAATTGATTCTTATGCTTAATTCTGAATGCATTGATAACTCTGAATGCATTCATAACTAAGAAAAATGTTAAGGAGAACTATCAATTACTTACTAAAGTTGTAACTAACAAAAATTATTTGAAACTTTACTAAGCATCATATACATATACATATATACACATGATAAGTGCTTAAAGCATACATCATTTTAGGGCCATTTTGCTACATTTTTAGGGAA
Organism: Stenocereus thurberi; assembly: GCA_002740465.1. Lineage (NCBI taxonomy): Eukaryota > Viridiplantae > Streptophyta > Magnoliopsida > Caryophyllales > Cactaceae > Stenocereus > Stenocereus thurberi. Next base: position 6,570 of record NCQT01058338.1, on the reverse strand, counting down.
AATTATGTGCTTTATATTATAGTTTATATTATTTTTCCAATTTTACGCCCGGACATGGTTCTTTTCTATGTTTTGCATGATTCTAGACGTTTTTGCCCTTACTTTGACCCTATTTGAGTGTATTTTGACTCCCCACAGATGTCCCTGAGTCACCATGCCTGTGGAAGAAAGCGAAGAACAGAAGAACACTGAGGCAGTGGACACCACGGCCTGCCCGTGGTGTCTCTATTTCCTACAATGTTGTCTATTTTTTGCAGCTTTTTAACTTCCAAGCAGTTTTTAATGTCATTTATAGGCGCGGCTATTCGACTTCCAGTAGCTTTGCTGCAAAACGGGGCTCTCGCCTCATTTCAACACACATCCACCATCCCATTCCATCCCTTTTTCTCTCTTCAAGTAGATTAGGATTTTAGATTAGAGAGAGTTGAGACCAAGTTGAAGGTGAAGATTGCAAGGATTTCGGATCGAGTTTGTAACGACAGTTCAAGCGCGCGTTAGCTGAGCAATTCCTCTCCCTTCTCTTCTCTTTTCTCTTTATATTTTTTATGCTTTTAGCTAATTGTTGATATTTATGTTAAGTTTTGGATTGGTAATCTTAGAATTGAATTGAGTTGTTGTAATTGAATCAATTATTGTTTTAATCTAAAAGTGCTTTGGGTTCGTTGGGTTTATTATATTGAATCTTAGATGTTGATTTGAAAGTAGGAAACTTAATCAATTTCTTGCTTGTTTTAGGCAATTGGTGAAAAATGTTGCAAAACTAGATTCAACTTAAGTGGGTGTGGTCTTGAGAAAGACCCACCGTTTAGGAAATCCCTAGACTTCATCATTGCGTTCTTATTGATCTTAGATTAATCAAAAACCCTTGAGGAATGGCAGTTGATTAGATTTAAGAATTTCATTCCACCCTTAAAGAGGGGTTTGATAATTCGATTATCGGTTTTGAAATTACCTATCTAATGAAAAAACGCTTGATTAATTTTTGAGTTAAAAAATTGCTTGGTTCGATTAAATTCCTTGATTAATTATCCGTTAGGTTAGATACTAGATTAATTTAGTTTCAATATCAAACTTGGATTCACTTAGCATATCTTAAGGGATTACAACCCAATAGTTTTACCTAGTTTTTATGGGATTGACCTTAATTTGCTACAACGTCACATGCGCTTGCGGCTGTACCAGCACATACACACACACACACACACATATATGTGTGTGTGTGTGTGTGTATGTATGCATATATATATGTATATGTATATGTATGTATGTATGTGTGTGTGTGTGTGTCTATATATATATATATATATATATATATATATATATATATATATGTATATGTGTGTGTGTATGTGTGTGTGTATATGTGTATATATACATGAAGCAAAAACGAGACCATTTTTGTTGCTATCAAGCCATGAACCACTATTTTACAAAAGCGGTGAGATTTTAAGAAACATTCTAGACATCTTTATTGTCTATACTCTTCAAAAATCACAGGTTTCTCAAATTATACAAAGTTCATGTAACATTCATGTAATGAGTTACTTTGAATAATATTTTATCACCTAAATTGTATATATATATGTATATATACATATATACATACATGCATACACATACACACACACACATACATATATGAAGCATAAATGAGGCCATTCCATTGTTATTAAGCCGAACCCCTATTTTATAAAATAGATGAGATTTTAAAAAATTCTAGGTAGCTTTACTGCTTGTACTCTTCGAAAATTCACATATTTCTCATGCTATACAAAGTTCATGTGATATTTATGTAATGAATTATTTTGACTAGTATTATATCACCTAAATAAGTGGCCCCTATTAGTTGTCAAGCATAAGGGCTGATGCCATTCAATTTACCGGCAAGACTGCAACTCATGCTTTTCGATCGGCTTAGTAGGACTGCACATATCTTAGTGATTGCTTCAAATGTCAACAGGGGCTCCACTTTCAGATAATAACCGGCAAAGTAGTTTTACTCACATTTTCTCTGTCTTTCGGTTGTTTTCGAACTA
>NCQT01058324.1:11866-26153 GCA_002740465.1 Stenocereus thurberi | reverse complement strand
CGCTTATAAGAAGTTTTTAAGCCAAAAATGAGTGAAATATAAATATTTCAAAAGGTTAAGGTCATTTTGTTTAAAAGTAAGATTTCAGCAAAGTAAGCATCTGAAGAAGAGAAATGTAATACGATTTTAAAGGCTAAGAAAGTGCTAGGCAAGTGGCCAGACCTTGAGGGTGGGAACTGGATGCAGAGATGGCGTGAGCTATTTTTCCCTAAGGTAATGTTGCGAACTGGACGCAAAGATGGTGTGAGCTGTTCCCAGGAGCTAGACTCAAGATATGATTATCTTGGCGTGAGCTGTTTCCTGATGTGTGACGCGTAAGAAAACTTTGAGGAGGACTGGACTCAGGATATGATTATCTTGGTGTGAGCTGTTGTCCCACAGAGGACAGTATCGAGGTTAGAGTTACTCTGCTAAGATGCATTTTGGCCAACAGTTAAGTACGCATACCCCGGGGATAACGTAGATTAAGAGTGACGATCTCACTTAATGATGGTGTTGACCTCCCCTAGCTAGCACAATAAGATTTTTTTATGCCATGAGTAAGTCTCTAATAAGTAAGAAAGAAGTTGGCATTTCGCCATTTTATGTATTTCAGAAAAGAAAGATTTATAAGGGTCATTATGAGGCCATATTGAATGAGATTTGAAAAGCTTATAAGGGTCATTAGAGGACCAATTTGAAAGAAGTTTCTTTTAAAGAATACGAGCCTCAAGAGGCCAAGTAAAGCGTTTTTAAGAAAAGAAGAAAGCTTTCAAATGTACGTAACCTGTGTATATTTTGTGAATGTGTTCAGAACATAGTTTAAATGAAATTTCAAATGAAGTATAGTTACATTCTAGTAATGCATTGTACATTCAAGCTTATCAATGCGCATATTCGATGAAAGAATATTTCTTACCAAGTCTTTCTTACCAGTTTAGATATTAAATACTTTCAGAAAGAATTATAAGCCTTGAAGAAGTTAGCGTGAATCATAAACCAATCATAGAATATTTAAAGAGTCGCTGCGTTTTCAAAAGTATGTTTGAAAGTTTCAAACTCAATCCTTATTGCTTGTTCGATTATGTGCCTAACTATTTGTTAGTAGGGAAGCTTGGCCATTTAGGGCCTAGAAACGAGTTGAGGGGTTAGAATGAAGTTTTAAGGGTGGTGATCTTTCCTTGGGGATTTTGATTGCCTAGTATGATAGTAAAGTATGAATGCGTGATATGTGGTTATTATTAATATTATTGCCTTCAACTGTTTTGCATTTTAAGGAGTAGGAAAATTCTCACTGAGCGTGTGGTTGCTCATTCCTTTATTATTTTCCTTTTTCCCAGGTTCAATTTGAGCAGGTATGAGAGATCCTTTGAAGTTGTTTTAATGCCAACCCTCAGAAGTTTCTGCCAGCTTTGCAAATTGTCTGATGCCTACCACATAAAATTTTAAATTCATTATTGTATATGAAAGCACGTAGCCGACTCTGTGCCTGTGTATGTATCATTCTGACCCTTGTTTTAGTTGTTAATCGTCAGTGATCCGGACGAGTGGCCTGACGTTGTGAACTTGGGTTATTTTATCATATGTTATACCTATTTACCAAGTACAGGTACCTTTAGCTGAGGTAAGACCCTAGAATGTTGTTAAAACAGGGGAAACTCTTGCAGTTTTGTTCTAAAAAGATTATCTAAATGCTAATCCAAACCCTCAATCTTCAAGAGCCTTAAAGACCTCCTTCTAGAAAGTCCTGGCGGTGTGACTCTCCCTAGGTTAGGGGTGTTACATTAGGTGGTATCAGAGCCATAGGTTTGCATTATGCATTTGGATAGCATAATAGGCATGTGCTATGTGAAGATGTGACTTACGTGCCTATGTGATCGTGTCTTGCCCGGTATTACTTGTATTAACAAGTGTATAATTTATAGTATGTATGTATATGCCGGTTCTTTCCTTACAATCTTAGTGGTAGTGTAAGACAGTTTTCCTCATCGCCAACCGCATTCATCTACCTCTCTAGTTGGCCGCATGGAATGCGCTTATATTCTAGCATGCAATGGATGATGGGAGAAGATTGAGGAGGCGAACTCTAATTTTTGTGAAACGGTTTGGTTTCATTGCTAGAAGAACAACTATAGAAGTGGTGAATCTTATGAGATGACTTATGAAATTCTAAAGGGGTAGAAGAAAAGGATTTGCATATTTTGCTCATTTATATTGAGAAGGCTTGTGATAGGGTGCTTTGAGAAGTGCGTTGGAATTGTTGAAAAAAGAATTATTTACCTTTTGCTATGTTTATTGAAGATATGTATGAGAGAGTGAATACTAAGGATTAGAATGTTCGGAAGAGATCTAAAGGACCTCCTTGTTGATATTAGGTTATATCAAGGATTGGCTTTAAGCTCTCTTGCAATCACCTCGGATGAGTTCACAAAGGACATGTAGGATGAAATACCGTGGTGAATGTTGTTTGCCGCCTATATTGTCTTAATAGATAGGCACCTGAAGGAGCCTAACAATATGTTAAAAAAGTATAGACGTATTTTGAAGTCTAAAGGTTTTAGATTGAGTACTTGGAATGTAAGTTAAGTGAAAAGAATGAAGAGGCACGGGAGGAAGTCACCATTGATATGATGACACCGAAGATTAAGAAGTTTAAATACTTAGATTGACCATACAAGGCAACAAAGATATTGAAAAGGACATTGGCTTCGCAGTATGAGGCTGGGATGATAAAAATAGAGCATACGTTTAGAGTGTTGTGTTATAAGAAGATCCCAGGTTGTAGGAGAGATGAGCAGAATTGGATTGATGTGTAGTTATGTAAGATTGGATGAGATTAGTAATAAAGTTTTTAAAGGGAAAGTATGAGTGACACCTAAAGAGCATAAGATGAGGGGAGTAAGGCTTAGATGATTGGTCACATCAAGAGAAAGGATACAGCTGCACTTGCAAAGGTGTGAGAGCATTACCCTTTAGGCTTGTAAGTGGGACAGAGAAAAACTTATTTGAGATCATGGAGTGCCCTAAGAGGTTTAAAGGCACCTGGCCACATATCAATTTGAAAAAGAAGCTGAGTTCTGGTGGGGGTCAGTGAAACCTAGAGTAGGTGAACATGTGTTAACCTAGAACCAACTGAAAACCTTAATGGATGCTCAATATTAACCTCAAAATGTAAGAAGAGTTAAGAAGCAGGAGTTCTTATGCTTGAAGCAAGGAGAAATGAGCGTAATAGAATGTGCGGCGAAGTTCAATGAGCTGAGCTGATTTGCCCCAAATCAAGTGGCCATCGAAGAAATGAGAATGGACCACTTCGAACAGGGATTAAAAGGGGAAGTGAAATAGATAATAGCAGGATATACTTATGGTAGTTTCCAAGAAATGTACCAGAAGGCCGTGAAAATACCATGCATCATAAGCGAAACTGAGATTGAGAATAGAGAGAAGGACCAAGTATCGGAGGAATTTGGCTCTGGAGCATCCGATTCTCAGAGAAACAGAAACTTTAGGAGATTTAAACATGGGATGAAAGAGGACAAAGGAAAGCAATCCGCCTAATGGAAATCGAGGAAACTTGTTAGTAACCCTCATGAGATGCGTATGCAACATTACATGATATCTTCCTTAGGAAGTACCTGCCATACCAGTCATATCTGTAGAGATTGAGTTGTATAATACAAGGAAAAATGCTCCTTGATGATTTCTTATGACCAGAAATCCAATGATGGGATGCTATCGTGAAGATGGAATGAATAGCTAAGAGTGAAGTGACTTGGATTATAGAAAGAATGCAGGTGAAGTACCCCCATTAATTCCTCCAAGTAAGCAATTTTGAGGACGAAATTCTTTTAAGGGGGAAGAGTGTAAGGTCCCTATACCTTATTTTCTGTTAAGCTGTTCATAGCGCCTTTTTACATTATAAAAACCTATTTTATTTAACGATACGAGTTAAATTAATTATTGACGTGCCTATGTAAGCGATGATTTTATTAAAAAGAATATTTTTGTCACCAGTAGTAATATTATTATTATTAGTTTTGAAAATCTTGCGATGATTTTTAATAAGCGTTATTAACGGTTATTAACGAGTACTAAATCGATTAGAAACCCAAATATGATTATGTTGTCAACCTTAGAAGTAGTTCGATGTTATTAAATCAAACCTAGATAGGTTTGCAAACGAATAGTTGATGAAGGATTATATTATCGATTTGATTTAGAATTCAGGTTACGAATTAGACTAGCAGTATCGAATATGAATCAGCTTGCGACAAAAAAGATAAATGAAAGAGAGTAGGGAGGGGCAAATTAGTAATTTCGCATGTGACCCCCTTCTTCCTCCACCTGCCCGCACCCCCCTTCCCCAACAATCTCTCTCCTCTCTCTCTCTGCTGCATCTCCTTCTTCTCCTCTCATCCTCCATTAATGCAGCTCCAAAGCTCAAATTGGCAGCCAATTTTCGCCACCTTCTACCTACAAATTCCCCCATTCGACCAACCCTTCCACCTGGTGAACGTTGGGAGTGAAATTGGATCGAAATTCGAAGCCCTTGCCATATGTGTGGAGGGTTTTGGATGCCAAAATGAAGCTCGAATGCGTGCCCAGGTAAGGCCATGCAATTTAGCTTCTAGTTGCTTTCAATCTTCTATAAATTGGGATGAAAATTCGTATCTACAAACACCCAATTCAACCTCAAGTTGATAACTGAAATTTAGGCTTGTTTAGGGTTCGAATTGGTGGAGTTCGGGCATGAGTCGGTGCTGCTCGCGTGTCCAGAGGCAAGGCTCGAGTTTGGAGACGTTCGAAGTACCTAAGGTCAAGTCGGGTAAGCCTTCGATCGAACATCTAGCTTGGGTTCAAGGTGGGGATTTCTTTACTCCTAATTATTATTATTTTCAACGAATTTAATCGAATTAGCTAGTGCACGTTAATTTTGAGGATTGAAATCAGTTTGCGTGAACTTAGAGTTGAGATCGAGAAATTATTAACATGGTATTGATTTTGGGATTAATTATATGACAAATTGGTGCTGAATGTTAGTGATCTGGCAATTTAGAGAATTGCTTAATAAATAAAATGTTATCATGGCACTGTCAATTTATCAGATTATTGTTTGAGTTGTGTTGAAGCTTAAGGATGCTTCTCGGACAGGTTAAGGCATTAATAAAGCATGCTAATTTCTGTTTAGGAGTTGTCACTAAATCAATACGATCATATTTAAATTCTGTTTAAGGTTATGGATGAGCATACTATGTTTTTATATGATGCTTTTATGAGTTATTGGTTTGTTTATGACAATATTAAACCGAGTTGGAAATTGGATGGTTCGAAGTGGAACTATTGAGTGGTTTGAGGTTCTTGTGATCGGTGTTGTGTGAGGAGGGAGTTAAGATTGTGAATTGCCGCAATCGTGTGGATTGATGTGTGGCTTAATGGGATTCTGCCGAGTTGTGATATGAAGTATATGAATGTGCCATGTGTAAACCTTTTTCCCCCGATATGCTACGTGATATTATGTGATTAATTCTTGAAACTTTAGACTTCTTTAAAAAGAAAATGCAATTTAGAAAGTTTGTTTTACATGTTTGAAAATGCTATTAAGTTTGTCAGTCGTCTATTGGCTTGTTAGGACGTCTAAGGTATAAAAAGGTTCTAAATCATCGAACTATTTAGTTAGTGACTCGACTGAATAGTCGATAGGTTTAGGAAGTTTAAAAGTGAACTAAAAGTGAATTTGAAAATGTTTAAGGCGTTGGTTTGTTTATAAATTCTCCTTGTGTTTAAAAGAATTTAAACGACCTAGAAAAGAGTACCTTAAGTTGCTAATTATGAATTTTAGCTAATTTATATACTAGTTGCTTGCTTAGGTCTCCATTGAATTTCAATTAAAGAGCTAGCACGTCCATAATGACTTTAAGAAGCATTTGTGTTGAAAATATAGAAAGAAATCTTAAATTGCCTTATAAACGAACCAAGTACTTTAAGTTTTTTGAATAGTAATAAGTTTGGAAACGTTTGAAGCCTTTTGTTTATTTATACATCCTTCTTGAGTTTTAAAAGGAATTGAAACGAGCTATAGAATGACAACTGAAGCTTTTATTACGAATCTAATTTGAGTTACACACTAAGTATTTTGAGTTAAGTTTTGAATAATAATGAGCTTGAAAGTGATCGAAGGTCTTAATTCACTTAAGCACCTCTCTTTGAGTTAAAAAGCAATTTTCAAATGAACCTAGCTTGCATTTATTGCTGACTAAGTATTTAAGTCTCAAATGGGTTTCGATTTCGAACTTAGTTTGAATTAAACGTTAACTAAGCACGTTATGTCTCAAACGAGTTTCGATCTACGAGTTAGTAAACGTATTACGTTTATAAAAAACTTTTAAGTTAAAAAATAAAGTCGTTTTATGAGTTAGTAAACTTAATACATTTATACGAAGCTATTAAGTTGAAAACGAAGTCGTTTTACGATTTAGCAAACTTCATACATTTATACGAAGCTTCTAAGTTGAAAATGAAGTCGTTTTGCGATTTAGCAACCCTATTACATTTATACGAAGTTCTAAGTTGAAAACGAAGTCATTTTATGATTTAGCAGCCTCATTACATTTATACAGAGCTTCTAAGTTGAAAACGAAGTCATTTTACGATTTAGCAACCTTATCACTTGTATACGACGCTTCTAAGTTGAAAACGAAATCGTTTTACCATTTAGTAAATATTTTACGTTTATAAGAAGCTTTTAAGTTATTTACGAAGTCGATCTATGAGTTAGCAAACTTATTCCGTCTATAAGAAGTTTTTAAGCCAAAAACGAGTGAACTATAATTATTTCGAAAGGTTATGGTCGTTTTGTTTAAAAGTAAGATTTCAGCAAAGTAAGCATCTGAAGAAGAGAAGTGTAATGCGATTTTAAAGGTTAAGAAAGTGCTAGACAAGTGGTCAGACCTTGAGGGTGGGAACTGGACGCAAAGATGGCGTGAGCTATTCTCGGGAGCTAGACGCAAAGATGGCGTGAGCTGTTCTCGAGAGCTAGACTCAAGATATGATTATCTTCGTGTGAGTTGTTCCCTGATGTGTGACATGTAAGAAACCCTTGAGGGGGACTAGAATCAGGACATGATTATCTTAGTGTGAGCTGTTACCCCACATAGGACAATATTGAGGTTAGAGTTGCTCTGCTAAGACGCATTTTGACCAAAAGTTAAATACGTATACCTCGGAGATAACGTAGATTAAGAGTGACGATCTCACGGAAGGGCGGTGTTGACCTCCACTAGGCAGCACAATAAGATGTTTTTATGTTATGAGTAAGTCTCTAATAAGTACGAAAAAAGTTGACATTTCACCATTTTATGTATTTCAGAAAAGAAAGATTTATAAGGGTCATTACGAGGCCATATTGAACAAGATTTGAAAAGCTTATAAGGGTCATCAGAGGACCAATTTGAAAGAAGTTTCTTTTAAAGAATACGAGCCTCAAGAGGCCAAGTAAAGCATTTTTAAGAAAAGAAGAAAGCTTTTAAATGTACGTAACCTGTACATATTTTATGAATGTGTTATGAATATAGTTTAAATGAAATTTCACATGAAGTATAGTTACATTCTAGTAATGCGTCGTACATTCAAGCTTTTCAATGTGCATATTCGATGAAAGAATGTTTCTTGCCAAGTCTTTCTTACCAGTTTAGATGTTTTGAGTACTTTCAGAAAGAATTATAAGCCTTAAAGAAGTTACGTGGATTATAAACCAATCTTGGAATATTTAGAGAGTCACTGCGTTTTCAAAAGTATGTCTGAAAGTTTCAAACTCAATCCTTGTTTCTTGTTTGATAATGTTCCTAACTATTTGTTAGTAGGGAAGCTTGGCCGTTTAGGGCTTAGAAACGAGTTAAGGGGTTAGAATGAAGTTTTAAGGGTGGTAATCTTTCATTGGGGATTTTGATTGCCTAATATGATAGTAAAGTGTGAATACGTGATATGTGGTTATTATTAGTATTATTGCCCATAGCTGTTTTGGGTTTTAAGGAGTAGGAGAATTCTCACTGAGCGTGTGGTTGCTCATCCTTTTATTATCCCCCTTTTTTACAGGTTCAATCTGAGCACGTATAAGAGATTCTTTGAAGTTATTTTGATGTTGACCCCTCAGAAGTCTCTGCCAGCTTTGCAAAGTGTCTGATGCCTACCACATTGTAAATTTTTAAATTCATTGTTGTATGTGAAAGCACGTAGTTGGCTCTATACCTATATATGTATCATTTTGACCCTTGTTTTAGTTGCTGATCGTCAGTGATCTGGGCGAGTGGCCTGACGTTGTGAACTTGGGTTATTTTAGCATATGTTATACCTATTTACCAATTATAGGTACCCTTAGCTAAGCTAAGACCCTAGAATGTTGCTAAAATAGGGGGAACCCTTGCAGTTTCGTTCCAGAAAGACTATCTAAATACTAATCCAAACCCTCGATCTTCAAGAGCCTTGAGGACTTCCTTCTAGGAAGTCCTGGCGGTGTGACTCTCCTAAAGTTAAGGGCGTTACACATGCATTTATGTATTGTTAAATGATCGCTGCATAATATGGTTGCGCACCCATTTTGCAATTCATTTTAAGTTGAAACAGTGCATGAGATGAATATAAACCGCAATTGCTAGTTATTATTTGATAGTGAGCCTCTTTATACTATTACGATCTATGGATAGGTATATACCTGTCAAACCGATTGGGACACCTAGCCTGAAGTCGCACGGGTAACTGAAGGGCAATACCCTATAATTGATAACTGATAGTGCCATAAAATTATGTGATAAATCACTTATTAAACTGATTCATTGATGTACTTGCCAGAATGTTATAATTTTGATAAATGTGTGCTCATTTCTAAAGATGCAGGCAATGAACGTACTTGAAGTTTCTAAAATGCAATCCCACTTTAAAATACTTATACACAATGGAAAACGATAGATTAGGCCCGGTTCTGCTTGAAAAATGTAATTGTAGATATATGGAGCTAATAAACTGCATTCGTTCCCATAATTTGTTATTTTAATAGAAGTTTGATAATGATAGTCAAAAGGCATTTGTAACACAAGTAATTCAATATAAGATGAGTTACACCAACGTGATTCGAAAACCAAATAAATTAAGGCAATTTAACTCAAGATAAAATAGTGTGAAGCAAAACTGATCAAAATAAAATAATTGGGATTATAAATGGACGGCTTTGATGGTTACAAAAGGAATATGGGTTTTTGATATCCCTAAGACGGATAAGAAAGGTTTAAGACCAAGAGGAATGTAATGAATCACACCAACTAGGCTCGATAACCACTGTTTTTGAGTCTTAATTCTCCCCATTTCTCAAATTTCATTCTCATACCCATTTAGCTTATTGAACTCTCTAAACTTTGCATTTTCTTTGCAATATCTATAATTATGCAGAAACTCCTGATAATATTTCCAATGTCACGATTTCTTCCCTCATATTACCGTTTGAAGGTCTACTTTAGAAAATTCATATATTTCAATCCCGACCTGTAATTGAGTATAAAACCCCAACATGAAAAGCTTCAAAAATCTCTCAAAACTTTCATTCCAGTGTAAAATATAATTCCCACAATAAGGTTCCTAAAATTGGGTTAGAACACGACTATGCACAGCTTCGGTCTATCCTGTGCAGTCCTACCAAAACAGCCATAACATTTTCCACATAGCTCAGATTAAGGTGATTCAAAAGGCATTTGAAAGCTAACTCATTGAGCTATCTACCCACCAAAAATCATAATTTTTCAATAGGCCAATCATTGCTAGTTTAATCACATAATTATACCTATTTTTAGACTATTCAAAGCCTTGCTGTTTTAGCTTTCTCCCTTCTTTTCACATAATTCCCCATCCAAAATCATACCTTAAAATCATGTAATGATGTCCTAGCCCTTGTTATTGCCATACAAAGCCATATTACCTAATTTCACTCTATAATCATCTACATTAAATTTTTAACTCTTCTCTTTCTCAAACTCACTCTAAATACATCCATAACTTTATTTATTTGCATAAGTGGGCAAAATGATCCTTTATAATCAATTGGAAAATTTTCCATAATCCAGCCCTTTTCAAGAATCACACCAAATCATTTTTTTTTTCAAATTAAAGAACACATTCAAGATTCATTTTGCGTCAAAACATAAGCAACCAACATACCTAATGCCAAAATCATTCAAGCCATGCACTACTTGCCCAAAACCCTAGCTTATGTCCAACCTAGAACATATGTATCTCATCCCCAAATCACCAAAACATTCTCATAAACATCATTAGAGATTAAAACTACTAAGCCAAACGCAAACAATCCATGAAAACATACTTTCAATCTTAAACTAGCATGATCATGAATAACCCTAAACCCTAGCATGCCACAAACTTAATCAACAATTAAAAACATCGAAATAACTCTTGATTTCATCCAAAGAACATGATCAAAGCCCAAATCACAAAAACAAAATCAAAAAGGAAAGGATCGAAGTTCAGATCACTTACTTGGAGCTTAAAAAGAGAGAAGTGGAGGTGATGTTTAGTGGTTTTAGAGATTAGGGATGTTGGCTTTCCGTTCTAGGATGTCAGAGCTGACGGTGGCAACCACTTGCTGGCAGTAAACTGGTTGGCAAACATCAAGAACAGGCAGCAGCAGCTGGGGGTNNNCATGGGTTAGAGACAAAAGAAAGAGAGAAGTTTGTGGTTTGAGTTTGCTTGAAGTTGCTTATGACTCACCTCATTACTTTGCTTATATTCACCCTCCAAAAGTAGCTTCTTGCTAATTAGAATTAGGTACAAATGATGGTGATTAATTTAATTGAATTACAGCAAAATTTTCGGGGCATAATTTGAGCCCAAAGTGAATCGGGCCGCAAATCGGACCCAAATGAATGGGGTCAAACTTAGTGAATTTGGGCCCAAATTTTTGCATTGTTAAAAATTAAATTTTTGTGATATTATGAAAAATAATTTGTCATCTAACCATATTTACCGAGACCTAACATCGATTCACCTAAAATTGTTATGGTAAATGAAACTTGAATTGTAAAGTGGGGTCCAAAATGAATTCTTCCAACGGGATGATTAAATAAGATTAATAAACATGAAAAATTAATAACATGACTTAATTAAATAAATAAACATGATTTGGGGTTAGGTTATTACAGAACAAGTGCCAATTAAGATCTTTTAGAGCAACCCTCAGTGTTATGACCACATTCCATAAGAAGCGCCTAGTTCCAAAGCATCATTCACCACTATGTCATAGAAAGTCGTCTGAACAATCTTCGGGATCTTGGCATCCTAGGCGACCTCCTTCGCATCTTCCTTGACATAGCTAATGCAAATTAACTGGTAATCTGCAGGCTAATGGCCTCGTAGGGGAGGGGGCACGATGTCATCCTTCTTCCACCAATTAAAGCTCTCTCAAACATGAATGACTATCTCTTCTATGTCAAGATTGTAGGGGAAACCATAGTCTTAGATTACCGAACTCTACTGAAAAGGAGGAGGAGGTTAAAAATGAGGATTATATTCTTTCCATCAATTATAACATAGCTCAACCCCTTGGGAAGGGATAACAGCATTAAGGGTCTGTTCTTTTCGTCAGAAAATGTGGGTTGGAAAATGAGTAAATTGGTTAAGATTGATTGAAGTAGGTTGAAGTTGATATTTTTTATTGAAGCGAGTAGAGGTAGGTTAAAGTAGGTTGAAGTGGGTTAAAATTGGAAGAAGTTGGAATATTTTTTTTTTTCATATGATGAGTTAAAATTGGTATTTTTTGTTGAAGAAGTTAGAATTGCTTGGTTGAAGTTGGTTAAAGTTGATAAATTGAGATTTACNNNCAAAAAGAGCAGGCCCTAAATAAAGGGGCAGAATCCAATCAATAAAAAGGGGGCAGTAAATGGCCTCAGCATATGAGCCGTTGGTATTTAAAAACTGCAGGAATTCCTGAATAGAAAAAACCCGATCAAGATCAAGAGGAATACCTTTTCCACATTCTACATGCACTACCTTTTCAAAGTTTTGCAGATAAAATGTGAAGACCTAAATGATTATTAAAAAACCGGAAACTAATGTGAACTTATCCATGTCAGAAGTGGGGCCCAACCATGATTTATAACCCCCACACATGTCTCCTGTAAAATAGTTTCTTCTTACTCATCTATCTCACGATAGTCAATGTCAGACTTGATGCTCGTATCTAACTTACTAGGGGTCTCAAGGTCTTCACCCACCTTAAACTCATGAAAGTGAGTAAAATGGGTGGGTGGGTCGGCATAAATTAGGACATCTTTAGTGCCATCCTTAGGTGAGCCAGTATGGGGTGCATTATCTTGTGATAGAGATGTAGGGAGGTGATTCTCTTGTTCCAAGCTAGGCAAAGGCTCAATATCTTGCAAATTAGACCTGGATTAATAAGAGGGTTCAAAATCATCAAAAGACTAACTTTAAGTTTAGGAGATCCTAAACTAGAGTCAGTCTTTTGTAAGTTAATATCCTCCCTACTATGACTGGAATAGTGAGAATATTCAGCAATTCTCTTTTTCATATTCTGTATCATTTTATTAGTCATATCATTAATCGTCTTTTCCACACTAGCACAAGTAGCATCAACATAATCACGATATGGGCAATTACAAGCATCATGATTAGAAGACTCATAATAATCGCATAAAATAGAAGACACATAAGAGTGAGAGGGGTCATATAAGCTCCTATAGTGATCCTGGTGGTAAGGATTAGCAGGAAAAGCAGACTCATTATGAGCAGGGTATCCTAAGGTGCTTCTAGTTTGTTCAAACTCATATGTGTCCCAAGCTAATTTTTCAAAGAAATCGCATACCTCAACTTGAGTTTTAGACAATAATCCCAGTAAACCTCCAGGGCACATAGATTTTACATAACCTCTAGATTCAGAATTTAAACCCACAATGATGGCCTCATAAATTTTCTATTTTTGAAAATATTGACTCAATTGAGCACGATAATCATTAAGTCTAAATAAATAATTCCAGAAAGGTTCATGCTCAAATTGTGAGAAATTGAAAACTGGCATGCTTGAAACCCTTTTTTTTTTAATTTTAAGAATTTTCCAATTTTTTAGGGTTTTCAAAATTATTTCTTTTTAAAGGCTTATTTTATTGAAAAAAAAAGTAAAGGAAAAAAAAACAATGACTATAAGACAACTAACTATAAGTAATGGCAAAAACTAAAAAAATAAGACTACTCAAATAATCAAGTTAACAAAATAAACTAACAAAAAGAAATCTATATGACCAAAAGAAAAGAAAGCCCAAAAAGACTCAAACATCAAAAAGTAACCTAATACAAAAAATACAAAAGAAGCACACACACAAAGCATGCACATCATTTCGTTTGATTTTGCTTTAAACACACACAAAAATGAAAACCTAAAACAAGACAAAAACTAAGAATAAAATAAAATAGAAATGCAACTCCTAAAATTAGAACTAAATGAACAGTAAATTCAACACAATCACAAGGGACATTAGTATATTTTGTTTTGAACTTTTTCTGTCCCCGAACTGGGCAGAAAATTACAAACCAATTATTAATTCTAAAATTCATAGAAAATTTTAGACAGTCCCAAAAATTCTATAAAAATTACACAAACTCCAAAAATTATGCTAAATTCAGAAAAAAAAATCAGCACAGAAAAAAAATCACACCAAAAATACTCCAGAAAATTCAAACAGAGTCTAAAATTGTAAAAAAATCTGCACTATATTGTTTTCGGATTAGTTTTGCCTTGCTTCTTTTTGCTACACATAAACTAAACTGATTAATTCTATTTTTTTAGCACTAAATAATCTCTAAAAATTAAAATGAAACTAATCTAAACAAAAACAAAAATCAAAATACTAACTTAATTCAAAAATCAATACAAACTAAATTACTGAACGAAATAACAACTTAATTGAAACTAAAAATCACAACTATAAAACTAAAATGAAAACGACTCGAATGACTTGAATAACTAAACTACGACTTCACGCAACCAAATTTCACAAATCCATCCCCGGCAACAGTGCCAAAAACTTATTATTAATTTCCACAAGTATAGGGTTATCTTCGTAGAAATTACGGATATCATCCTCAGGGCTGATTGTAAAATTAGATTACTAAAAATTCCAAACTAAATTAAAACTAGATGTCAAATTAAACAACTCCAAAGTCAAGTTATTCCACAAATTAATAGGGTAAATGAACAAGATTGATTCTGGAAAGTTATTCCACAAATTAATAGGCTAAATGA
>NCQT01058292.1:3862-17863 GCA_002740465.1 Stenocereus thurberi | reverse complement strand
TATATATATATATATATATGTATATATATACACGTTTATACATCCATATGTACAGTTCTATGGGTGATTTCCTTTGTCTAAATAAAGAAAGGTATAAACCATTGATCATGAGCCCCAAATGTTAATGAAGATCATGCTTCCCTAAGGAGACCCGAAAAAGAGAAAAACCTAAAACTAACATTAATAACGTAGCAAGATCATAACCTCAGCACAAGATCAACCATCAAGAAAGAGAGATTCTTTTATGGATTTTTATTAAGTAATGTTGTAATAATAATATTCAAAGGGATATTTAGGCTAAACGTTTAAACCACCGCCTAGATTAAATCAACTGACCCTTTAATCCTTTAAAGCTGAGGTGCCAAGGACTAAATTGGAGCGATTAAATTAGCTTCGTCACACTCCTTAGGACTGAGAAATATTGCTAGGATCAAGCAAATAAATATAAAGAGTACCCCTTTCTCAAGTCATGTACTAACTAATGGGACTATAAGGAAATTAACCAATGAAATCCTAACTACTAGCATAATTTCAAAAGCGTTATCTAGATTATAGGTGAGCTGGATTTTCAGCTTCATGAGTGCAAGATTGGATGAGCCATCCACTACCTCAATGGGATGATTCATTATAGATTTTCCTTTACATGGCTCCTAGAGGAGTGCACCAGTTGTCCAAGAAATATTAGCCCTTAATTCATCCATTTGTTGGCCTGATTAATTCATTAATATAAAGGTGTAATTTCAGTCCTCGTACTGACCCTTGCTCAGTCTCCACCCCATATCTTCCATGATATATGGAATTTAGACACGTTCTATGGTTTGATAGGAACTAGACATCTGTACATATATAACTTGTCAAAATTTGAGCCAATTTAGCCATCCAAAATGAAGCTAGAATTTAGATAAAGCATTCTACCCAGAAACTGAAAATGTGCTAGTTGGTGGTTTTG
This sequence comes from Stenocereus thurberi, assembly GCA_002740465.1. Lineage (NCBI taxonomy): Eukaryota > Viridiplantae > Streptophyta > Magnoliopsida > Caryophyllales > Cactaceae > Stenocereus > Stenocereus thurberi. Next base: position 16,914 of record NCQT01058292.1, on the reverse strand, counting down.
GAGGATAAAGTGGCTAAACTCCTTGTTTAGGGCTACTCATTTCCCAACCACCTGTCCTACACTTACATGGACTTCCTTAAGTGTCCAAGTTAACATTGACCTAGGAGGACCTACTTCTTGACCCAGGGTTAACATTGAGCCTACTTGATTCAAGACACTTGCTTGTGAAGTTAAGTCTAAGCTTAGAGTTTGCTCTACATCAACCCCTCCCCCATGAAGAGGATTTTCTCTCAAATCCTTAGGATAAAAATTCATTGAAAACCCTATATGTGTTTTACCATTCTTGGGTTTAAAGATACCAAAGGTACTCAAGGCTCCCTTATTCTAAAATGTGAATGAGTTATTGAAGATCTTTTGGAGAACATCAAAGTAATGCGCGGCTCTCCTAGGCCTTATGATCTCACTGAAGATCTCAACATATGCATCACAAGATAACTCAAAATCAACATACTCAAAAGAGGTGTCACTTGCGGCTTGATCACACTTATAAGGGCTTTCTCCCATCAGCATTTTGATGGGCAATGGAACCTCGGGGATGGGTGCTTTTCGGATTTCGTCCTCAAGCTTTTCGTGAGTTATAAGGGATAAAGGTTCCACTCCCTTACTTGGGTTTGACGTCATCATTAATAAGGTAATTCATGGCTGGCCCTTACTAGTGGAACACTCTTATCATGTTTCATGCTTATAGGGGCTTTTCTTATTTTCCATCGTTGGTTTAGCTTTATGAGGTTTGGGTGAAGGTAAAGGGACCATTATGAGACCTTTGTGATGGTGTTGATTGAATAAGTATTAGCATATCCATATTAAATCATGTGATTATCATACAATACTTCACTATGATAAGGACCAATTGAGAATGAAATAAAAGCTTTTCTAGAAGGGGTTATCTTGTCGTTGGGTCCAAACCATTAAAGAGATGGAGTACGACGATGCTAGTTACTGGGGATTTGTAGCTTCTCGATAAGTGTCTTAGAGGCTACATGGGTATAACTACCACCATCTATGATTAAGCTATAAACCTTGCCCCTAATGGTGAATCTTGAATTAAAGATTTGTACCCTTTGGCTATCGTTACAAGGAAACCTTGAGACATGGAATGACCTTTTGATCAACAAAATTCCCCAACATCGAGGGTCACTAATGTAAAGCCATCATTTCATCATCTGCTTCACTTGATTCTTCCTTAATTGCTCAAATCTAGTCTAACTCCTTGAGACTAAGGGCCTTTTTGCTGGGACAATGGGCTTGAATATGCCCAAAACCATGACAGTTAAAATATTTCGTTCCTTCCAACCTGTTAGGTTGCTCACTAGTAACTCCTTTACTGTCGTTAAGAGCTTTGACTTTGGGGGATGGGATTCTAATTTGAATGTGAGTGGAGGGGTTTTTAGTATAGGAGGTGTGAAAGAGCTTCCTACCCTTAAGTTACTTCCCAACTTTGATAGCTAGGTGACCAACATCATCAGAGGACAAGTAACGTTATCAATCCACCTCACTAGCAATACTCGAAGACAACCCCTTAAAGAACCTAGTAATCTTGAATTCGGGTTCTTCATCCAAGCCAACACTTATTTGGAGTTGTTCAAACTCCCTAATGTAGTCTTCTACCTTTAAATTCTCTTGGTTGAGAGAGGTGATCTTGAGGTAGAGTTCTTGCTTGTAAGAAGAGGAAAGGAATCTCTTCTCCATATACTTATGTGAATGAAAAGGTAAAACTTAGTTTAAAGTTGTCCATATTTGCATATAGGCAATGACCATTAATATTTGTGTTTTTATTGCTTTTTCTTTCTTTTTTTTTACATGTTTGAGCCAAAATCTCATAGCATTGTGAATTGTATATGCTTAACCTTCTTTGTGTACATGATTTTATTCATCCCTTCATTCGTCTTGTTATCGCTGCTTAGACATAGAACAAGGCGGTTATGAGACAATTAATCTCGAAGGCAGTACACAGGTAAAGGCATTGCAAAGTCCTCCTTCGTCACAAACTAATTGTGGTGTGCTTCTTATTAATTAATTCTATTGGAGGCAATTGCTGAGATGCTATCTGCATTTGTTGTTAATGTTAAGCCTTTGTTTTAGTAATATTTATCTAGGTACACCGACTTATCCAACCTAGCAGTTACTAATTCATTAATTGATGTCAGAGGCAAATGGGCACGAAATAGTGATGACAAGATGCTTGTATCGAGGTTTGGCATGGCGTTTAATCGGGATGAAGATTCTCTTGAATTTTATGAAGATACACGGTTGATGTTGGCTTTTATATTCATAACAGTCTTAATGAGAAAAGTAAGATGAGGAAGTATTCAGAAGGGTTTATTTACTCTTATGAAGGATTTCAACAACCTAAAAAGACTTGAAAAATTATTGTCGTTATTACTAAAGTTATGCCCCAAAGAAGAGACAAAGTTGATAGGAAAACACTGCAAAGAAAGAGAGCCGAGGCAAGAGAATGATGCTAAGCTCATACTATTTTGAGGTTCACTGAGGACAGGAAGTTTTAGATAATCAAATTCTATGAGGGTCATGTTTACCCTTGTGCACACCCAGCTATGTCTGTAATTATACGATCTGCAAGTATGCTAAAGCTAATGCAAGACCATCAATGGTTTATCAACTTCTACAAGAGTAGGATGGCAATTACGAAAACATCTGCACTCGAAACGATTTGCAGAATTATCATATAGAGTGGAATACTCTTATAATGGACACAGATACACATGTGTTGATAGACCTATTGAATAAGAAAAAGGAAGTCAACCCTGGGTTCTTCTTTGACTATCAAGTTGCTAAAGGGAACAATTGAAGAATGTTTTTTGGTTGGACTCTCTGACTAGAAGAAGCTACACCCTCTCCGATGACATCTTATCATTTGATACGTCCTATAAGGCCAGTAGGAATTCATTTGTTTTTACCCCTTTTATAGGGTTGAATTACCTTAAACAATAATTTGCTTTCGGGCTACGCTGTCGAGGCAATTATTTTTGTGGCTATTTAATAACTTCCTAAATGCTATGTAACGAAACAGGCTGAAAACTACAATCCCGGACCAAGATCCATTGATAAAACAAGCAATAGTAAATGTTGTACATCGATCCATCGATTCTACATGTACAAATCATGAGAAAGCTTCCTAAGAAAGTGGGTCGTATGCTAAATGGTTGTGAGGATTATATGGAGGACAACGAGGACTCTATATGGGCACTAGGCTCTCCCGATGAGTTCAAGAAGCCTTGGAGATAGATATGAGATGAATTTAATCTAACCAATAATGAGTGGTTGCTCTAAATGTATGATAGTTGAGACCCTTAGGCGCATGTTTACTTAAGAGAGGACTTCTTCGGAGCTATTTTGAGGACAACATTAAGTTCCAAAACTCAAGTTTCTATGGTTGCCTCCCTAATATTTCCTAATCTTAGTCTAGTGGAATTCTGGATCTAGTTTATGCACACTGTTGATTCGCAATGCCATCATAAGGGAAAAGCCGAAGATGCTTCTTTGACCTCTTTTTAGGGACTAATGACATCCTATGAGATAAAGAAGCATATCAGGAAAATCTACACTCATACTAAATTCCATGTGTTCCAGAGACAATTATACGTTGGTCGCGTGTATTGTCATATGTAAGGTATTACCAATTTAGAGAGTGATCGTATTTATGAGACCAAGTATAACTTCTAAGACAAAACAAGGATCCACTATGTGGTGCATAATTAGGAATCTTCTGACTACAAATGCTCGAGCCTTATTTTTGACTCGAATGAAATTCCATAAGCTCATATGTTGCTAGTTCTCACAGCCAATTTACTAAAACAAATTCCGATAGCATATATTATTAATACATGGATAAGCAGGAATGGCACCTGCATACATTTTAACTATTTTTGGCATATGCTTGTGGAGAAATAAATGGATGTGCAAAATAAGATAATATCTGACACGCAGTCTCAGTTTTATAAGTGCACAGATCTAGTAGAGTGGGACCTTGCAATGTTGTAGGTTTTGTTGAGATCTTTGGTCGAGTGTGAACCTCATGATACGGGTGGGGAGGCAGTAAGTAACACAGCAACAGATTTACAAAGATACTTTGGATGGGTTGTCGCATAACACATTTTGATACATTCGTCTCCGACATCCATAACTAAAGAAAGTTGATAGGGGATGAACACATTGGTTGAGACCGTCATTGAGCAACAAGTATAAATGCAGATGTGTCACTCATGAAATTAGGTTGCTTCTCATGATAGTCAAAACTGTCCAGAGAAGAGATACTAGTGCACTATCTTAGAGGTATATGTGCATTCTGTGTTTCTTTTTAAAAAAAAAAATTCGAGTTTTGTTATTTAAACATTGGTTTTTCTTTTTTTAATTTTATATGTTTTTGACATTGTTTGCAGATGAAGATCCGTAAGACCATTCTTCTTATTGTGCACCAGTGGTCAGCAAACAATAGTGGCTATTAATATTGGATAACCACCCCAAATGTCTTCAAATGAAGAATAGACTGTGCCAGCATCAGGATCTTAGTTAGTGATTAATAGGTGTTATTTTAGTTGTCATTAATGTTGCTTTTAGTGATCAATTAATGGAATAATGGTGACCCCTAGGAATGTGTTTCAAAATCATAATATATATCCTCACTTATAAATGAAGTGAGTGATCAATAGTTACTGTTTTACTGATTAGTAGAACTTTGTTTGATGATCACTAGAATTGTTTTATGGTGTTCAACATAAGTATGCTGGTTTTGCAAGAAGCATATTCTGAGCTATAGTTGGATGAGCTTTACTTTTGTGAATTTGAGGGTTATTCTTATCAACAATCATGGTATATGTTTTTATAAATCAATTCGTGATCAACAGTCACAACTTCGGGGACCATTAGATCCATGTTTGTTGATCACTAGATTTGTTGGCAGTTTTGGTGATCATTCGGACTATATTTAGTGATCATTAGATGTATTTATTGTAATCGACATGACATTAATTATAGTTAGTGACATCAACGTGTTAATGATCGATAGGTGTTGTTTTATTAATCATTAGAATTATGTTTGGTGATCAGTAGATCAATTTATAGTGGCTAATATAAATATGTTTGTTTTTCACGAAACGTGTCCTGAAGTATTGTTATGTTGTTGAGTTTGTGGTTTATTCTTAGCAAAAATCATAATTTATATTTTTATAAATGATATGAATTGGTCATCAATAGTTATAGCTTAGGGATCATTAGAACTATCTTTGGTGATAACTAAATGTATTTATGGTGATCAACATACCCTGAATTATAGTTAGTAATATCAGCATATTATCTTGTGAATTAATACATGTTATCTTAGTGATGATTACTATCACTTTTGGTGATCATATTATCTATGGTAATCAATTTAAATTTTTGTGGATTGTCATGTATGTCTCCACTTAATAAACTTAGCTAGTTATCAACAGATGCAATTTTGGTGGTCATAAGAACTATATCTTCACCTAAAAAATATTTGGGTGGGCTTTATTTTATTATGCTTTTTATCGTTTTAAATTTTTACTTATAGTTTTATTTAGTAATGAATAGATATAGTTTCAGTTATCACAAGAACTATGCTTGGTCATCATGCTTATATTTTCCAAAATTGAGTGAATAATAAATTTAAAAAACTTAAAACGTAATAAACAATCATGTAATGTGCAAAACATGCTCATACTTCACATAGCCTTTAGTAAATGTTGTCCATAGCAATATAATAACAAAAGAAATGAGTCCAGTGAAAACCTAAACCTTTTTTGGAGCCTTTAAATTGGGTTAAATTGTCACCGTCACCTTGTAATCTTCAGATCTTTTGTTTGTTGCAAATTTTGCTCTGTTGTGCTCGCAATTAACTATATCATGACAATATTGCACTCTGAAGACATTCAACTTTGAATCCTCAGCACCAAAATAGTGTATAAGATAAGTGGTTAGATGCTCACTTTCTATTTTCTATGCAAATAAAAATTATGTAGAGCTACTTACATCATTTGGTTACAAGTCGAACAGTCACTTTTCTCCTTTCTCGAAATAGCTCTTCATGTGTGTCGTACAAAATATGACATAATCTATAACATCTATCTTTGTCCTCCATGCCATTGTGTAGCGGATAATCTCTAGCTTTTTAAATTATGTGTTTTGGATGACCTTTGGTCTCCAAGTAACATCCAAGCACTTTTTTCCTACACAAAAATTCAAAAAAATCATATGTTGTTACATTGTACTCAAATAAGGGTAGTGATAACTAGGATTGTATAGGACTTACTATTTTCTCTGGAAATTCTCCATATGATATTAAAGCATCTGATAAGAAGTCACCTCAAGCTTATCGTCTCTTAAGTTAAAGCACAATAAGAAGTAATGCCTTCTGTGGCATATTAGGATGAAAACATATGATTTTTTATAGGGGAAAAAATTTAAAAAATAGATACGCTCTATTGGATATGAACATTAACTATAAGTAACTTTTGTGCAGCTCACTATATTTGTATCATCTATAAACTGAGAACTGTCCAAGTCAATTTCTTTGATCTTTAACATAGGACATCTAGTCAATATAGCATCAATTATGCACTAGAATTATATAAATCTGGGGTCGAACGTTTTTATTTTCTTCATTTCTTCACTGAACAAATGTTGTATAGGATAAACAATAATTAATATTTATCAACTGACATTTACTGCTAAAAACAGAACATTGCTAGTGATAAATTTAGTAAAGGACATTTTGACCCCGGCATTTTTTGTTTATCATCTGTAATGTAATCATTATTGATCACTAAATTGATCAAGATGGACTTGCATATTGGTCACAAGTCATCAACAATCTCATTCGAGTACCAAGATCCCTTTTCTCTCCAAGTCATTTAGTATAGTAGACCAGATGTTGATTAATCTAGTTCTACTACTTGTCCTACCTCAAGATCGCACACGAAAAACCCAAGAGCTTCCTTTTTACAGGCATTAAACAAAGATTCACTTAACACAAAAAATTAATACACATTTATCATGAAATATGCACACACCTAGATATGTGATCACGAACTATATTCCACTTGATTACAAATCACATGTCAAATGATCACCAATAGGACAAAGAGTAAATTTTAAGCAATGAGGGAAAAAAAAACACTAATCTAGATGATCACTAAATCTTATGCCAATAGATCACTGATCGAATGTCCATTAATCACCAATAGCACAATGACCAAATTCTAATAAATGAGGGGGAAAGTGACCATTTAGATAGTTGATCACTAATCATATTGCAACTAATCACTAATCTCGTGTCTGTTGATCACCATTGACATTCTTCATCCATGAGGTATCTATATAAAGATGGAACTCTAAGTTCAATTAGGTGATCATTAAGTTCATGTCTATTGATCATTAATCACATAAGTATTGATCACGGTCCTTATGCTACTGATCACTAAACAATTTGAAAAAAAAAAAGTAAACACTAATTTAAGTGATCACCAATATTATCGATAATGATCACTAATCAAATGACAATTGATCACTTAGCGTACAAAAACTAAATTCTAAAACCATTGGTTAAAAAAAAAAAACATAAACATTCGGTTAATGCTAACTAATGTTACTAGAGCTGATCACTGATGTTATCTTTATCCGTTACTCATTTATACAGGATAGACATCTAAGTAGTAAGGAAAAAATGCAAAGGTTGAGTTAAGTCATCACTAATGATATGGCTACTAATCACTAGTTACATAACTGTTGACAAAGAATTTCATGTCTAGTGATCATCAACAACACTTCTATTGATCACCATAAATGGAAGGACTGAATTCTAAGGGTGGTGATAAAAGCGAACACTAATCCAAATGATTAGTGATGTTATATAAAGAGATCACTAACCATGCCTACATTGATCACCAACTGGAGGTAATAGCAAAGGTGAACATGTTTTATTTATCACCTCAATTTTTGAGTTACTGTGGTCATGTAAAGCTTGCTACTTAGGTTGTGTTAGATATGGAACATCTAGTGAAGGTTGAACAGTCCTTCTCCCTAAACTATGGCTCTTGTGCTCGTTTTCCATTCTTTTTCCTGATCCCTTCATTATTCCATGTGGACATTATAGAGAATTCTCTCTTGACAGTTCTCTTAACGAAGACAACTCTGACGGAGTAAAGTATTTGAAAATATGGGACAATCAAAAAAATATAATTAGAGGTAGCTTAGACACATATGGGCAGTTGATTACTAATGCATAACTTCTTGCTCACTATAGATTCACTATTGATCACTAATAGATTCAGCCATTCTTTTTTAATAGAACTTGGCGTTTTTATTACCTTTGAACATTAGTATATGTTAATGATCGTGTTTCCTTTGTTAATCACCAATTATGAAGGAACACACATTTATAACAGGTTTTGTAATTATCAATCGATTGTTGAGGAGGAGGACTCACCACAAGGGGAAAAGTGGATCGTGAAATGTACCCTTTTTGCTGCTATACTCCCTTGATAGTGCCTTACAGTTTTATCAAGATTGTCAAAGATGAATAGGCACCAATTTACGGAAGGGATCTGGTTGAATCCTCCATATTTTTTAAGAATGATCGGTAACAATAGCGGTTTTTTGATTCATTGAAAAAGCAGTTGACTAGATATACAATGAAATTCCTCTTGAAGCATTCTCCTCAATCTATTCTCTCTAATATGAAATCCGTCATCCAAGTCAGTTTTGGTGTGTTCTCATCCATTTGCATTCTTTTATCCATGTATCGTACACCAGTGCATATTCTTCATCATTAGAAAACTTACCCAGTTCTACAATTTTCCTTCCTCTAATAGGCAGACCCAATGTTAACTGTAGCTCGAATGGTGTGGCTTGAAACTTATATCCAATAGAAAGCCTGAAGACGATAATGTAGGGATCAAAAGATTGCACCATCCACTTAGCAAACTTTCCTTATATTTGTTCTGATCAACCTTTAAGAACGAAGCAACTCTCATATATATGACTGCTTCAATCTCAACTTCATTGAATTATGACACACACAATGAAAATGAAAGAACACTCAGCCTAGTAATGAAGATCTTCTGGTACATTTTGTTTTCATTACCTGCCTCCTATTCAAAATTTAAATGTTTCTCTTATTGAATGATCAGAATGTACTATTCTAAATTTTTATGGTTTTGGCAATATCATAGCGGCACCAGTCTGGGATTGAGTGTCTTTTTAACCCCTTGTGTGATCCCCTTCAGAATTTAGTGTGGCCCTATTGCTCTTTGGAAGAGCTTTTATGATGTTAGCATTTCTTGTTTCTGACTTCCCTGATATCGTCATCATCATCGATGTGTTGCACTTCATAATTCAGATTCTTATCTACATCAGCATTTTCTTCTTCATTCGAGTCGAAAACTTCAACTTTAGACATGTACCCTTTTCTGTTCTTGAGGTTGCGCTATGTTTTTGATACTCTGGGATGATCTAAGAGGCAATGCTTTCTTCTTTGTCTTCTGGTTTGTCAGTGGATTTATCTGTCTTTTCCATCTTGTTATGATCACGCTTCTTATAAGATTTATTGGTCTCTTCATCTATATTTACAGGCTTTTTTTATAGCATTCTATTTGCTATTCTTCTTCTTCTTCTTCTCCTGAGCTTTCTCTAGGGATCTCTCAGAAATTATCTATTTCTTTAGACTATTCTCTTAAGATTTCTTAGTCTTCCTCATCTTCTTGGGTGATTTATCTGCCTTTTTATTCTTCTTTGGAGGCTTTTCAGGGCTTTGTTTGCTGCCCTTTGCTTTTAGAGCTTTCTACACATGTATCTAAAAAACAGATTATTTTCCTAGGCCCTTGTCTACTGACTTGTTACTGTTTCCCTTCTTATTAGCAAGTTCGTCAGGGGGTACTATTTATTGCCCTTCCTCTCATTCTTCCTCTTCTTCTAAGTCATCTTATTTGCAGCTTTTAAAGGCTCTTTTTCACTGCTCTCTTGTAACATTCTTTGGGGACTTATTAGATACCATCACCTTGTCTAGGCTTTTCCCAACAGGTTTGTCACTCTTCCCCTTCTTATATGGTTTCCCTTTAGGGATTTATCTTTCAAGAACTTGTTCTAGTTTGGCTCGTTCTCATCGTCTGCTTCATTGGCACTCTCATCATCACTGTCCAACTTTTGGGCAAGCACTTTGAAATGATGCTTATTTGATTGATGTGCACTACTTCACTTCCTATCATCAAAGCTTTACCACTGTCCAATATAAAAACCATAAGTCAATAACGAATTTCAACTTAGACTGTAATAAGTAGCTGTTAATAACGAGTACCATCCCTCTTGTTTGACGAACATAGTCCCAGTCTTAATATCATCGATGATATTTTTTATTATTTCAAAAATTTCTTCTTCAGCTCTATAAGTTCAGCACCTGCAATGAAAATCCAAATTGCTTATTCTAGGTACTCACTTATATAAATGCTCACCATCAGGAAATGGACATAATTTTAAGCAACGAGGGGATGAAAAATGAAGATAGTAAAAAATTTAGATATCATGCCAGTGGATTAATAAATAAATATTTATAGATCAGAAATTAGAAAAATAATTCAATAGTAAGCAATCAGACAAATATTCAGGTAACTTATCAATAATGATATTCAAAATGATTACCAATCACAACTCTATTGATCACCAATCATAACTGTATTAATCACCAACAAGATAAAGGAGTAATTTCTAAGAAAATGATGAAAAAAGTAAATATTTACATAAATAATTACTAATCATATGCCAAGAGATCAATAATAACTTATCTATTAATAAGCATTAAGAGATAGACTTAATTTTAAGTAATGAGGCGAAAAGGGTAAAACTTTAGATTACATGCTATTGGAAGTAATTAGGCAAAAATGACAAGATTTGCATAACTTATTACTAATTATATTCCAAATGATCACTAATCATGACTCTATTGATCACCAACAAGGCAAATGAGTCATTTCTAAGCACATGAAAAAAAGTAAACATTTGTATAAATGATTGCAAATCACGTGCCTAGAGATCAATAATAAATTTTCTATTGAATACTCTTAAGAGATGGACTTAACTTTAGGTAACTAGGGTGGAAAGGAGAGTAAAGATTTAAAAATCATGCCAATGAATCACTAAATAAATATCTATTGATCACAATTTAGACAAAGGATTCAATTTAAGCAACTACACAAAAAACACATGATTTTGATATTCTAATTGATCACCAAATCACAACTCCATTGATCACCAACAAGGTAAAGGAATAATAAAACTTTACACAAATGATCACTAATTATATGCCAAAAGATCAATAACAAATTGTCTATTGATCACCATCAACCTAAGAAATGGAATTAGTTATAAGCAATGACGGTGGGAGTAAAAATTTAGATATAAGACAGTGGATCACTAATTAAATATCCATGGATCACATAATAGACAAAGGATTCAATTTACATAATTAGGCAGAAAAGACATAACTTATATAACTGATCACTAATCATATTCAAAATTATCATCAACAAGATAAAGGATAAATATCTAAGCAAATGAGAGAAAAAATAAACATTTATATAAATGATCACTAATCATATGCCAGAACATCAATATTAAATTGTTTATTAACCGCCATTAAGAGATGGACTTAATTTTAATTAACAAGGTAGGAAAAAAAGGGAGTAAAAATTTAAATAATCATGCCAGTGAATCACTAAATGAATATCTATTGTCTAACATCCCTAGTCCCCAGGGCTAGTGAAGTTAGTGACTTCTAAAATTTTGGAACGAAATGAATAGAGTTCAGCCAAAAACTAGCCATAACTCAGGCGTATAGCCTTGCATTAGGTACGAGTAACAGTAAAATATAAACAATATGTCCAAAAAGCTTGATGGCTACATATCAGAGATGAAGACTCCACAGGCCATATGCTCAAAGCACATAAGGTATAAAGCTAAAACAAAAAAGAAAGAAATAAAAGATACAACTCAACGGATCACACGCTGGAGCACTAGGATTACATCCTGAAAAGGAAACTCAACTTAACCAACAAAAAGGCCAACTATTCAGATAGTTGTCCCACATGGCCATTAAGAATGATCACTAGTCAACATGCGATACTTGTGTCAATGTATTTAACTTACATATGCTTAAGGACCGACAAATACATCACACTACATCATTAAGCTCATGAATCCAGGTAAAAATAGACAAGAAGTTCCAACTTGATTTATAGGAACGAAGAACTTCTACCTATCATGTCAAGAACCTGGGGAAAAGGGAAATAGAGAGGGTAGTGAGCTGCTACATGCTCAATGACTAATTCTTAACCCCAAGAATATAAAACAGTTACATACAATACTAGTAAGTAACATCTACAAATAGATTGTGGTTGTTGATAACATATTACCAATTATGGTTGTTAATAACATATTAGCTATTTAAGTCCCAACACCACATCCCACTTAAGGTTTGATAGGCAGTATGAACGCTAAATCATGCACTTAGCATCAAACATCGCACTTGAGGTTACCACTTAGGCTTCTCTAGTTATGAAACAGAAAATAGAGAAAATAGGGTAAAAAGCTTCACGTGAACCACTTTAGAAAGCTGTAAACTAGTTCTTCTGATAAAAAGTTACTCATGTAATAATAAAAATCTTTTAAATGATTCCCGCTCTATAGCAAACCGTACGACAGCATAAACCAAAATCAAGAGTTGGCAACTTATAACGAGTAACCAAATCACTTTTTAGGGCTTTAGATTCACTCATTGGCCCTCTCATTAAGTGAGTGACATAGCCCATGATTTTTTGTATCCCTATGGCCTCCCAAAATCATTGGACTCCTATTCTCATCAGGATCACAGCGAAGATTTTCGCTCAATTTGAGATCCTCAGGTTTACTCGAGAGACCAATTCCACATAATTGGCATTATCCTCTAGGCCCAAAACATTTCAAGTGCAACTGGCTTTTAACCACATTAGACAACTAAAATTTCCACTAGAACACAACAACAGTAT
>NCQT01058289.1:27706-37992 GCA_002740465.1 Stenocereus thurberi | reverse complement strand
ACTGGAAACCACACATTCCGTGTTAATAATTAAAGTGTACAAAAAAATAATTTTATCCTTGAGTCTATTACACTCGCCCAATCTAGATGGGGCGATTCAAAAAATATATTAGACTTTATAGATCATAACCTATCCATTGACAAGGCCTTTGTAAAAGTATCCATTAACTATTACTAAGTAGGAAGAAAATATACAATCAAATCATTATGAACAACATGCGATGCACAAAATGACAATCTATTTTGATGTGCTTGCTTCATCTATAAAGAATTATATTTGATGAAATGTGAGCACCATGGATGTTGTCACGCACCACTTAACTGGACAAATTAAAATAATCCTGAACTTAGAAACTAGCTATAGAATAGTGCTAGTTTTAGTTACAGCATCGGTAACCATATGATACTTGACACTAGTAGAAGATTCAAAAATTGGTGGTTGTTTCAAATGCCAAGAGATGATACTTGGGAAAAGAAAATTGATAAATATAGTAATGGATCTAGAAGAGTCAAGACAACGAGCCCAGTTTGCATCAGAGTAAGCAAGAATAAGATCATGGGCTTGTGTTTTCCTCAAGAAAAGCACATGATTACTAGTACGTATCAAATAGTGAATAATACACTTCAGAGTTGTAAGGTGAAAAGCGTAACGAGCATGCATAAACTTATATACCAAATACACAGTACAATGTCTGACATGGTTAAAGTTAAATATGGTAGTTTCAAAACCATATTGGAATACAAAATAGGATCAAAAAGTAACTCTCATCTAATCACTACTAGAAATTCACTAATTCTCATTGTAAAATAGTAGGAAAATATGCCAAAACAATGGGAAATCAAATCTTCCCATTGGTTTCCCAACGAAAAGGATAGTGAGAGTGATAGTTGGAAAACTCAATTTCCTACAGGTTTTGTAATGTAGTGAGAAATTTCCAACTATTTTCCTACAAAATAAATCAATTAGGAAATTTCCCGCAGATTATTGAGTACAGTGAGAAAAATTATTTTCTATGTGAATTTCATTGTAGTGGGAAATCACCCTTTGTATATCCATTAGAGTTGGTGGGAAATTTTCTCACCACTTTGAAGTATCATCGAAAAAATTCTAATTACAATTTCCCACTGCTTTGAAGTATCATCGTAAAAATTCCAACTACAATAAACTTCAATGGGAAAAGTATTTGTTGAAACAGAAAAATTTTCCCCTGAAAATTATTAACATTGAGAAAATTTTCTGCCATTTCCCTTATAAATTGTGACTAGCACATACATGCATATGATGTATTTCTACATCCACCTGCTTTCTAATACTTTCCAACCACACAATAACAAATCTAAATTTTAAAAAATATATTTTTATAAATATGAAATAAAGTTGAAATCTTATTCTATTGTCTATTAATTAAGAGCATCATAGCTAATTAGAGTTCAAGGATCTAAATTACTAACCAAATCTAAAACCTTCATCTAAGAAGTAGCCAGTAAATATGTCTAAACAAGATAAGTAGTATGACTAAATTTGAATACAAGTCATATTGGTACATACAATTACCATTTTATCACAACCACATTTAAGCTTGCCTAGTAATGGTATAATGATCGTCTTCGTCATGCATTCTCACCACTTATAGAAGGCAACTTAATACTAGGCGGAGGATGACTGAGGTTTAAAGGCTTCATAACAAAGTACCATTGATTCAATTGTGCTTGGACATTCTCTGCTAGTTTTGCCATCTTAGCATTTGTTCCCTTCCTTTGAGCTTCTACCTTCCATGGTTTTGCATCCATGGCAGCTTGGTGATCTTTCCTCTTTGCTTCCACAACCTCTAAAGCTTCCCTTGCTTCTTGTAATAGTGTATTGGCATCCAACAAAAGTGGANNNNATGATTGATTTTTAACAAAAGCTTGGTTAGAGTTAGCGTGTGTATTACCTTCTAGTCCAAAACCATAAACATGGCCACTCTTTGTAAGGCGACTCGCATCAACCTAAATCTTCTTTTGCTCCTCATAGTTTGGCTTATGAGCGATAGCTTGAGAATTAAACCCATCAATTAGTATCTCGGATCCATGAATCAGCATCTTACTTACTTTAGCTTCTACTGGTTTCATAAAAGAGTTAATATTGACACTTACATCTGCTTTGGCAGCTTTATATCCACCATTTGTTGCCCTTGATTCGATATAGTCAAAGAAACAACCTCTGCACAGTTGGTTCGCCCCTTTCCTGAAAAGTATTTGATATTTCTTACAAAAGCAAATCTTGTTATAGGGTAAACATTCCATTTTGACATGCATTTTTGTTCACATACTCAATAGAAGGGAACAATTTCCATTTTAAATGTTACACGAGAGTTCCTTTAGTAATCCTTTAAAAAAAAAGGAACACTGGATGGTAGAAAAGCAACAGCCACATGGATCAGCCATTCATCAAGCACCAGTTATAGTAACAAAGCAAACAAAACCATTACATGAGCTATGAAATTGGTCAAGCTAAAATTTTCATCCAGATTTTGGGCTTTTCCTATTCTTACATTTGTTACCAAATTTGAAAGATTCAAATTTCTTCCAGATTTCTCAAGTTAATAATTTTATCTAAGAGTTCACATTTTCTCGACAAACCAATTGAACAAACAAACACCGAACCCAAATATATCCCCCCTAAATCTACCCCATACACCTAAAAACCTATAGATATAACAAAGCATTTCCTTAGACCTGTAAGGCATGAAACTACACAATTATAAGATATATCTTAAATAGCACATGTTAGTCTAATGAAATAGACCATCTAATCTTTGTGCAACATGTTGTAGCCTACTTATAGCCTGCATCAATCGTAGCAACTGATCAGCTGCATGTAGTAACTTAGGACAACATGCAACACCCACGATAACATCAACCAGCAACCCAGCAAGGTACCACAAACGATAATAAAAATGAATTCATTACAACCAAAATCAACACAATTCACCAGAAGGTGCATCGACAAATATTTTAAATTCAATAAGACTCCACCAGAATAAGGCTCCAAATTTGCAACTTTAATCATCCATTAGTGAATTATGTTCAGATGCATACACCATAACAAAGCATCAAAAACTCACTTGTTTCCTTTCTTGTACACTACTAGCTGTCGAGCCCCCCATGTGTACTGATCGTCCAACGCCACGAGTTAATGCATGATTAGTCTTAGCCTTGACACTTTTTTTCTTAAACTTATCTGACTCCCAGTATTTCCTTCACTCTTTCCAGATATCCCTTGAATCCAATCTGGTAGATCGTGATGTTTTCGAACTCTCATAAGGAGTCTCTAAATAATACTCGCTCAGGGTATTCAAAGTAGGTATTCAAAGCAGTCCCTTATAGGCCTGCTATATTGTTCTTTGCACCAATAGTATTTCTGCCAAATACTGATCATTTTGTTGATTACATGGTCAATAATATTCTAAAGAACATGCAAACTAGCTTTGTAAATTTCAAATAATACTTTCCTTGAGTGCAAATTATATTGTACAACGGGAAGCTTCATCCACCTGTCTTTCTAGATATTTATTTTGTTACGTAGGATAAATACATGGTTGGGAACTGCCTAAATGGTCAGGTGGATCTTGACCTTTATGCACATCATGAGTTAGAATCCAGTGAAAGGTAAGACAGGGGTTTCTCAATTTTTTTCTCTTCACATCTTGTTTTTTTAAACAAAATCAATTATGCTCTTAATTAATTTTTTTACACTTCATTACTTAAATTTCTTAATATGCTTATTCAATACAACTAAGTTTGGCCTTTTTTTAATTTTTTCTGTGTGTAGGCATATGTATCACTAAATATAAGTTATAAATCACTAAAAAAACATAGTACAAATCAATGAAATGTAAATTTTCAATTATTTGTTCACTAAATATATATTATATCCAACCAAAACATAATAAAAATAACTCACTAAAAAGTCAGAGTAGAAGTGATTGAAGCTTTTCAAGTATGCTATTCTTATACATTTAAAGAAATCTTGTACTTGAATTAATTCGAGAATACATCATAGTACATTAGAAAATAAATATAGAGTATTGCTCACTAAACGTATATCATAGCTCACCAAAAGTTGTAGTGCAGCCCACTAAGATGATACGATTTTTTTAAAGTGTGCCCTAAGAGCATATGATAAGGAGAATCTACATTAATTATTTTTTCAGATTTCAAGACTTCTTAAAGTATTTATTATCTTATTCTCCCACCTGCCCTCCTTCTCTTTCTCTCTATTATTTTTCAGCTTTTAAGACTTCCTAGAGTATTTATTATCCTATTCTCTCACCTACCCTCCTTCTCTGTCTCTTCCTAGAACACGCCACCACTACTAGGAGTCTGCCACCAACTGCTCCACTTGTCGGCGACGCTGATGCCTTGGCCGGAATAATCATGCTTCCCCATGGTTGGGTTGATCTTGCCCATCTTTTCTCTCATTTATCTGTAGGGTTTTATTTAAATTCTGGTGGCTTTGCCGCCGAAAATATGCCTGTCAACAGTTGCCACTCCAGCCACCCTAGATCAACACGGTCATCGGACCATCAAGCTTTCTTGTCGGTGGATTTTTCTTTTAATTTTGCAGTTGGTAAATTCATTTATCGATAGATGCCACCATGAAATTGATTAAATCACATCACTAAATAGCCCAATAGAGATCACGGGAAGCCGATGGCCCTTGGTCGGTGTTCGTCAGTTACCGGTGATCAATAAGCATGGTGGTGGTGGCTAAGGGAAAAACAGGAGTTGTAGCAGTAGAAAGGGTGAGGAGAGAGAACGAATGGTAGGTGAGAGGTTAATTACAGGTGTCATAATTAATGTTGAAAATAAAATTTAAAAAATATTAAGATGCCACCATGAAATTGAGTATATCACATCACTAAACGGCCCGATAGAGATTGCGGGGAGTCGATGACTGTTGGTCGGTGTTCATCGATCGCCAGTGATCAATAAGCATGGTAGTGGTGGCTGAGTGAAAAATAGGGGTTTTAGCAGTTGAAAGGGTGAGAGAGAGAATGAAGGGTAGTTGAGAGGTTAATTACAAGTGTTATAATTAATGTTGAAATTAAAATTTAGAAAATATTAAATGCAGATTCTACTTTATCATGTGCCCTAAGGGAACATTTTAGAAAAATCCAAGATAATATGATACCTCAGAATTTGAACAAAAATGGCTAATCATGTATTATATTGGTTGCTCACTCATTTGATTAGAAATAGTTAGTATTGCTCATTGAATTATATTAATTACCAAATATATTTTATAACTTATTAAATATCCATCACAGCTCATAAGTATGTATCACAGATCACTAAATAGATGTCATATCTCACTAAAAGAAATAATACAAGTAGATGTCATATCTCACTAAAAGCAATAATACAAGTGACTAAAACTTTTTAAATATGTCATTCTTGTATATTTCTTATATTTTAGTCAGTCGAAAGATATAATGGCACATTATAAGATTACTATAAATGGTTGCTCACTAAACATATACCATAACTCTCCAAAAAGTTATAATGTAGCTCACTAAAAAAAAAAACCACAATATATGAACAAGAATGTGTATGTGTCACTAAAATTGTGTATTATATGTTTGCTCATTCTTTTTTATTATACATGATTATTTATTGATTAATAAATATATTTTGTATCTCATAAAGTAACTATCACAACTAACTAAATAAATATCATAGCACACCAAAGTTACGATGCACCTTAATGAGAAATATCATACGTCGATAGTAACAAGAATGTGTATATGCTCACTAAAATTGTGTATTATATTCTTTATTCACTCATTTATTATCCTGAATAGTTAGTAGTGTTCACTAAATCATATTGTTCACGAAATGTATTTCACAACTCACTAAATGTATGTCACAACTCACTAAATAAATAGCATAATTCACTAAAATAAATAGCAGAATTCATTGGAAAATAACTTTTTCAAGTTTTTGAGTTATGTCATAGCTCACTTGTGGCATTTGTATTGTATTTACTAAGTATAACACGAATATAGTCCAGCTCACCAAATATGATCCCGTTTACTAAATGCACATTATAGCTTACTAAATATATGTCCTAACACACCGAAAGGCATGGCAAAATTAGTGGAATATAAAATTTTAAAGTATTTGCTCATTAGTTGCATTTTTAGCTCAGCAAACATGATGAAAATGGCCTACTAAAAAGTTAAGAGTACTAGTGACTAAAATTTTAATCAAAAGATGTAGTGTAGCACATTAGAAGATAAATATAAAGTATAAACATATATCATAACTCACCAAAATAATGCAACCCACAAAGAAAATACTATACCCCAAAATATGAATAAAAACGTGTATGTGTTTACTAAAATTATGCATTGTTTTGTTTGCTCACTTATTTTTTTAGTACGACTAATTAGAACTACTCCCTGAATCATGTTGGGCACTAAATATATATTTTAACTCACTAAATATCTATTACAACTCAATAAATAAATAGCATAGCTTACTAAAAGAAATAGTATAAATCAGTAAAAAAAATATGTATTTTAGGCTTACTCACTAAATGTGTGCTATACCTCACCAAAACATCATATAAAAACTCACTAAAAAACATAGTACAATTCACTAAAATGTTCAATTGTTTATTTTTAAATTTGAATTTAGCAAAATATATATCATAACAATTTAAAAGATTGCATAATGTGTATCTCACTAAATATATACCATAACGTACCAAAAGATACGCTATTGCTCCTAAACAACATCATATTCTAGAATCTCAACTATAATGTGTATATGCTTACTAGCATGCGTATAGACTCTGCAAGAAACAGAGAAAAATTAAAAAAATAAAAAACAATGAAATGAAAAAGTAATTATCTCAAAAAAAAGGGAGGAACGTATAGCTCCTATTGTTGTAGTTGTGGTGGTGATGGTCACCCCTACAAAGGCAGCAGTTAGGGTATCAAGTGAGATCATGCCAGACCTGCTACTACTATAGTTGCTACCTTCAATGTTGCTACAGCTGCCATTAGAGCAAATACGGATGTGGCTAGTACTTGTACCAAAAGGTGCAGACATTACTGATAACCAAAATTGATTGTAAATTTTTAGCACTTAATGTGCTATGGCCTTGACCCTATTACACCTATTTGTCTTATCCCTATCCCTCAAGAATCAAAGGTGAATTTTGAGGCCAAAGCAAAAGGTAAGGATATGAAGAGGCTACATGAGCAAGTGAGGGTGCAAATTGAGAAAGTGGATGAGCAATACAAGCATAAAGGCAATAAGAACACCCACATCTTAAGTTCAAACTAGGTGATCTTGTATGGTCACACTTGAACAAAGAAAGGTTCCCTTCAAGGATGCAGAATAAGCTCATGGCAACAAGAGATGATCCACACAAGGTGGTGCAAAACATGGGGGAGAATGCTTACAAAATAAAGCTTCCCAGAGACATGCAAATGTCCACCACCTTTGATGTTGGAGATCTCAAGCCATACCTTGACGATGATGCATGGCACAACGAAGATTTGAGGATAAATCCTCTTCAAGGGGGAAGGGTTGATGCAGAGCACACCTTAAGCCTGGACATACTTTCACAAGCAGGGTTCTTAAACCAAGTAGGCTCAATATCGACTCTAGGTCAAGGGCTAGGTCTTCCTAGATAAATATTAACTTAGGACCCTTAAGGAGGTCTAAGCAAGCTTAGGAAGGTGGTTGAGCAATTAGTAGCCCTAAATAAGGATCCTAGTTACTCTATCCTTCCAAAACAATCTCTTTAGGTCAAGTTCAGTTTCTAGACATAACACTTTACCTCCCTTCTAGCTTAGTTTTGACCAATAAAATGGGCTCCAATTTTTATAAATTGTACATGGATGGAAAACCCTAGAATTCTATTTCCTAACAAACCTTGAATCACATTTAAACTCCAAGTATTAAGAAAGTTATTGACTACTAACCAGGCAAGGGTTGATCCACAGCTGAAAAATGCATGATTTTAAATGTGGGCTTAATTAAGAAGAATACAGCTATGATCTTGGTGATTAATCAGCATGGGCCGATTTTACACACACAAAGAAAGATTTTCCAAGTGTTGGCATCTTCATTGAAAGTTTTTTAGAAAATGGAGGATGAATCCTAGAAAATACAGTTCATTTTGATTGTAATTATCTTAAGCATCCTGATTTATTTTTCTAGGATATTTTGCAAGCCCTCCATTGGCCCACTTGCACTACTAAATTAACAGTTAATCCCCCTCTAATTAGGTATTTATAGACTCAATTACCTCTATGAAAATTCAGACTTGTTGAATGATATAAGAACTTAAAGCTTGGTGTTTCTCTCAAAATCTCAAATTCTTTATCTCTTTAAGGAGCGTGGTGATTTGAGTTCATCCATTTAATCTAATCCTTAGTGCTAAGGCCTTGGAGGGTTAGAGGGTGAGTTGATTTATCTCTTGGTCACCTATTTTATGTATTCATTCATCTCTTTTAGAGGATTTCTTCTATTTGGGATTCTTTCTCTCTCTTGGTTCATCTTTTGGGAAGATTAATCTTTAGAGTCAGCAACATAACCAAGGAAAACACATCTTGTAAAGCAGGTAAAAGTTTATCTAATGTAAGCTTAGGAAAACATTCACAGGCAAACACCTTAAAAAAGGAATAACAATCTAGCAAACTTTTAAAAAGTTTTTCAAAAGGGGAAACACCATGTAAAATAGGAGTGGGCAATCGGTTAAAAATATAAACCACGGTACAAATTACATCCACCAAAAATTGAGCAAGAAGACTCGCATCTAAAAGAAAGGCACGGGTCATTTCTAAGAAATGCATACACAAACCCTCATCCACCCCATTCTATTGGGGTGTATCTGGATGGAAATTTCGAAAAAGAATGTTTATTTTCCAAAGCATATTGTTTAAGAATAGGGTTATCAAATTCTTTACCACCGTCACTTTGAAAAATCATCATTTTAGTAGAAAACATATTTCCCATTAGTTCTTGAAAAGTCATAAAATGAGTGTATATCTTTTATTTGCATTTCTTTGCAAAAATCCATGTGAACCTGGTGCAATCATCCTGTAAGGACCACGACCAGAACCCCGATTGCGTGCCCTACTAATGGTTGGACTCGCTTGCTAGGTGTGCTATTTAAATTTGATTTTTTTTTAAAAATTTTAGTAGAAAACAGATAATGACTGGAAAAAAAATGGCCTGCATAACCGAGAAGGCAGGGCAACAACCTGATCTAGGATCCTAGGCTAGTGTTGAGCCTAGTCCTCTTGCTCAACACCGTAGCAGTCTCTCTGGCTAAGCTAAGAGACTGGATTGTAATACTGCTGTGGGAACCTAGTAGGGCTCCTGAGTTAGTACAACATCTAAGTTTCTAACTCAAACGAAGTTACTGCGGTGATCCCGAAACTGTCAAATCTAAAAAAAGATTTAATTAAAAACAAAGAAGATAGTAAACCTAATTAATAGAGTTGCCGGTGAGTTTTTAGGAAAACTTACAAACTGGATCTACTTTCTAAAATGAACTATAAACCGAAAGGGACACCGAAAGGGACAAACAGGTTAATTTTAAAAAGATTTTCTAATGGCACGTGAACATTCCTTGGAATGGGGACCGATTGACTTAATAGGCTCGAACCAAGGATCTAAATTCAACGGTGATGGTACGATGACATGATGGAATACTTCATGTCACCAGCTATCATCACTAATGACCTCTACTAATCAATGCCAGAAATCGAAATCCAATTACACTCAAAAAAGCAAGCACACAACATATTATGATCAACTAAGTCAAATAATAAAAATAAAGAGAGCAATGTTAATCTAAATGAATTCAAAGAAGCAATCAATTAATTATAGTGGGTGGGTCTAAGCTAGTTAAAGATTACATTTTTAATCACCCGAGACTAAATAAAATAATCAAATAAAGAAAAGAGAGCGAGAACGAAGAAAGGGTGGTTAAAATCATACTTTGAGGATGACCCACCTCATCTATTTGGGAAACCAGCAAATGGACGCCTCTTTCGTAATCAACAAATTTCTCACCTTTAATCACTCTTAATAGTCTACGCATGTGATTGTTTCTCTCAATACTTTCTTATCTCTTTCTCTTCAATTTTTCAAGGCATTTTCACATCAATTTTCTATGTGTCCTCCAATTTTTCTCATGTTCACAACTCTCAATACACTTATTCGCTGTTGTATGAGAAGAAGCTATAGAATTAGAATACCCCATGATATAATTTACTT
>NCQT01058283.1:5224-15630 GCA_002740465.1 Stenocereus thurberi | reverse complement strand
GCAACTGGTTAGATGGTTCAGAGTGTTAGATAATCAAGAAGCCTCAACACTAGCGATTGATGGTGGTAAAAATGAGAATAGTTTGATCAATGTGTGGATATACGAGATTCAGTAGAACTAAGAATGAAGTACTTAGGGAAAAAGTAAGAGTTGCATCCATAGAGGATAAAATGAGCGAGACTAGACTAAGATAGTTTAGTCATGTCAAGAAGAGGAGTGAAATGCACCAGTGAGGATGTGTGAGACGATTAGCCTTTCAGGGTATAAAAGAAGTATGAAACAGTCAAAGAAAAGTTGCAACGAAGTGATTAGAAATGACTTGAAGTTACAGGTCTAACGAAGGAGATGACTCGTGATAGAAGTCTGTGGAGATCTAAAATTACATTTGCAAATTATAGTTAGCGTGCTTCTAGTCCTTCCTTTGACTTTTGTTTGAATAGTGATTGTTGTTATGTTGTACAGGCTATTATTCTTTCCTGCGTGTGATGCAATCCTATGGGCTACTAAATTGATCTTAACAAGGGTGTTATTATCGCACCTCTAATTGCTTGAGTTGTAGCCTCTTCACAACTGTGGTCTCCTCTCCACCTTCGATTGTTTGAATGTAGACTGCAACTGGTTAGATTAGCAGTATGTTGCCATTTACTACTCAAGGTACATAAAATTCTTACCTCTCATCTATTGTTCATGTTAACTCATTTTAAGTAATTAGGTCTTGTGTTTACTAAATTATTTTACCAATCGAATTTCAACATATAATATCTTCTTAAAACTTTTTATGTGAATTTATTGAAAACAGTTTCTCTACGTGCAATCTATGCGTAGGGGTAACACTGTCTACATTTAGACTTTTCCAAATTCTACGAAAGCGAAACCCACACTGAAAGTTGTTGCCGTCATTGTATCCTTCCTCTCAACATAGCCGCCTCTCCATATAAGCAAGAAGATCTTCTACAATAGGATGGAACTGTAAGTTTATAGTCCACTGATATAATGGTTGAGGTTTTAAAATGTCAAAGAATATTACTTATTATGCCGACTCCGTTGGACAAAAGATGGGTGCGCCTGGATGTTTGTGACGCACACGCTGAGAAAATACACTGAGAAATGGTGGGTTTATTGCTCCGCTTGAATGACGAAAATTTGTAGTAGCATCAGTAGTGAACGTTTCACATTATATTTGCAGTGCCCGGACCAATCATTTTTGGTTTCCTATTTTTAAAATTACTAATTTGTACTGTGCTCTTGTACAGATGATTTAAATTTCAAAATATAAACTAGGTATAATTAGTCATTAAAGAAATTGATAGCCAATATAATTAATTTGTGGTCACTATGGAAATAGTGAAAAACTGTTCTTCTAGCAAAATTAATATATCCAATCCCTTAAAAGCACATCATGAGCATATTAGAGTATGGATTTGAATAGGATAGATGTTACAAATTTTTAAAAAATGCATAACGTATAGCAATGATAAAATGATAAAATTATATAATGAAGACACAAATTTAAGAAATGCCATTAGATAATTAAATATATACATAGAACAATTTTAAGATTGAGTAAAATTAAAATGAACAAAAGCGCAATGACTGATACCTAAAAAAGAATAAAACATTAAAGATTTTATTATGAAGTTAACTCTTATATATCTTCTTAAAAGTTGAAACTATTTTTTTTTTCCCTTATATCTCATTTTTAGAATTGGGAAAAGTCGACGAAACTATAATCAATATGATCCTATATTTTTTAAAATAAGAAAATGTGATCCTACGCAAAGATAGCGTTATGGTGCGGGCCTCAAGAGTTTGAGATTTACAATTGGTTTGAAGACTTATACCTTGTGGGTTCAAGACTATTGTTTTGGGCTTAGTGTTCAATGTGCTCTTTGATTTAACAGTAATATGTTCATCGAGGTTTTAAACAGCTCCTTCTGACATGTAGTTTAATACTTGCACGGGGTTGGAATATAAGATAAGCACTTGAACAATTAGTCCTCCGCAACATGGGGGACCAAAATTTCCTAGAATTTCTAAAATCCTAATGTTAGAAGTTCCAAGAGTCTTTTCTCTCTATGTAATGCAATTCTATTGACCAATAATGCAAGTGGATACATTTTTATGTAATCTTCATATAATATGTTTTATTTATTTTTTATTCTAAAACTTCATGAATAAGTACTATAGATAACTTTTATTTTTTCTTCAAGGAATAAAATATCTGTAATAACCAGACCCTAAATTAAGTTTACCTATTTAATTAAGTCATGTTATTTATTTTTCACACTTATTTATCTCATTTAATTATCCCAGTTGCGGGAATTTATTTTGGGCCGCATTTTGCAATTCGAGTTTTATTTATCGGATAATTTCGGAAAAATTGATAGTAGGCCTCGATATCTATGATTTAAAAGATTAAATTATTTTTCATAACATCACATTTAATTTCGAGCTTCGAAAAAAAAGTTAAATTAATCGTACCCGGTTTGATTTTTTTTTTCCGAACCCAAGCTCATTTAAGGCAGATTTCAGCCCAACAAGTTCCTAATCTATTTGTTTAGCTAATGACCATCATTACCCCTTATTTTAAACTAGCAAAAGATATTATTTTTGAGGGTGAAATTTCAGCCATGTATACTCCTTTCAATTGCAACCAAGTATACAACTCAAGCACAAAAACACCAAGGCAATTCCCTCTCACTTTCCTCTCTCTTTCTCTTCATTTCTGCTGGCCCCTTGCTGCCGTCCCCATGCTGCCTGTTGTTGCCCCTTTTCTTCCGGAAAACACCACCAAAAACACCACCATTCAGCCACCCCAACACCCCTCCAGCCATCAGCCACTTCCCCCACCCTTCAAGCATCACCCACATCTCTCTTTTTCAAGCATCAAGTGAGTAATACCTCACCCTATCTTGTTGTTTTTATTTGTGATTTGGATTTTGATTCTTGGTTTTGATTTTTGATCATGTTATTTCTATGGAAACAAGTGTTATTTTGATGCTTTGGTTGTTGATTATGCTTGAAAAAGGCAATGATTGGAGTTGTTCATGATCATGCAAGTTTAGGTTGTGATGATGGATTTTGATTGTTTTACATGAGGTTTTGTGATCTTTGGTATTGGTAATGAATATCAAAATATTTATGTTAATTTGGATGAGTTAGAAAGTGATTTTAGTGGGTGGTTATATAAAGAAAAGATGAAACTAGAGGATTTAGGGTTGGGAAACAGACCTAAAGCAGGGGTCTGTTTATGAATAAACTGGTATTTTGTGGGACATGAAAAACTTATGATTTTTGGTGTGAAGATAACTCACTGAGTTAGCTTTCAATGGGCTCTAGAATACTTAATTCCTGGTTGTGTACTCAAAGTTATGGCCAATTTACTGAAAACTGCGCAGAATACATCAAAACTGGGAGCAGTTTTGAACAGAAAAATTTACAAAAAAACTGGTATTGATTAACTCATTGAAAAATTGTGATTTTTGGTGTGTAAATAGATCAATGAGTTATCTTTTAAATCCCTTTTGAATCACCTTAATCCGAGATCTAGGGAAAAAGTTGTGGTCATTTTGCTACAACTACGTAGATTGGACTGAAGTTGTGCACGGTTGTGTTCTAACCCAATTTTAGAGACCTTCATATGTGAATCATATTTTGTATCCTCAATAAAAGGTTTATACGACTTCCTAAGCTTTACATATTGGGGTTTTATATCTCAATTGGATGTCGGGAGTGAAAGATATGGATTTCGAATACAGACCATCAAACAATAACATGAGTAAATAAAGAAATCGTGATATTTGAAAATATTTTCAGAAGTTTCTATATAATTATGGGTATTGCAAGGAAATTACAAAGTGTAGTGAGTTCAACAGGTTTGATTATGTACAGAAGCTTACTTGGGTTGAAAACTGAGTTAAATACGTCTGAAAATGAAATTTGAAAAGTGAGCAGAGTAAAAACTCAAAATCAGTGTCTTTTGGATCAAGTTAGGGTGTTATATGAGCTTTTATGAACCTCACAACACCCCTTATGACATTAAACCATTTGTCATCCATTTCAGAAGTATTAAACCTTCTATTATCTATTTTGAAAACATCAGAAACTCATATTATCAGCTCAATCATTCCAATGTGATCTATTTTGTTTCAATTGTTGTCTTTTAAGTTTAATAACCCTAACTGATTTATTTTTGAGATCATGTTGGTTTAACTTGCCTTATATTGAATCATTGGAATTGTAGAAGCCTTTTAATTAATCAATTTCCATTAAAGTTATAAATTATATCAGTGAACATGGTTTACTAACTACATTTATCTATAATTACATTTCTCTAGCAGAATCGAGGCCTAGTCTATTGTTTTCATTGTGCATAAGTATTATCAAGTGAAATATCATTTTAAAGACTTCAGGTACGCCCATTGCCTGTATCTTTAGAAATTAGATTGTATTTATCAACGTTATCATGTTTTGATAAGTATATCAATGAATCAGTTTACATAATGATTTATAAGTTAATTAGTGACCCCGTCAGTTATCATCTATGGAGCATTCGCCCTTCAATTACCTGCGCGGCTTCAGGTTAGGTCCCCGATCGGCTTGGCAGGTGTACACCTATCCATAGATCGTAACAGTATCAAAGGGTTCACTATCAGATAATAAGTAGTAATGCAATTTTACATTCATCTCATTCACTGTTTCAACTTAAATTGAATTGCAAATAGGCCGCCCAAACAATTTATTCAAAGATCATTTAACAATTTAGGAATGCATGTACTGAGTTTCGGCTCATAGTTTGAAATATTTTTCATATTTTGTTTTAGGCAAATACTCAGAGAATTGCCCTCATGCTAGCAAATCAGCTGAAGAGAATAAGTGAAGCAAGGAAATCCAGATGGATCAGAAGTAATGCAGCATATGCATACTTTAAAACTGTATATTAAATTCTTTTGTGGATGAAGATGTAGACTATATAGTGATTTATTTTACTGTGGTTTATAAACCTTACATTGGTTAACACTGTTTATGAATGGTTGATCATATGTGAAGGTTTATGATTGAAGCTATGCTTAACTATGTTATTTATAGCACTCATGTTTCAAGCCTTATCCTTTTGGACGACGGTAATGCCCCTATCATTGGGTTGTTTAGATTATAATTAAGGGATTTATTAAGAAAAATACAAACAATGAAATATGTTTAATTTGGGGGCGTTATAGATTTGGTATCAGAGCCAGGTTGAGATTTTCTTTATGGGATATGGAGTATAGAGTGAAGATACTGAGAAAGTTGGTTAGTGAGGAATGAATTGGAGATTTGTGACACTAGTAATGCCTGCTTATTTCACACATATTCTACTCGTATATTCTTCTTTGTCAGATGGATCCATATAAAATATATATAGTTTGATCTCAAGCAGCAGATGTGACGGAGATTTTGAATTACAAGTTGAAGGTGCTCCAATGCATTTAGGTAAGTAAGGTCATATGAGTCACCCATCTGAATGGTATGACATCCTTTTAGCTGAAATTGTTTATTTTTGGGATGTAAACCCTTGTACTCCGTGCGTGTGGCCCGTAGAGTTGTGATCTCCGGTGTGTAGCCATTGAGCTTGATTTGATATCCTTTTATACTTATATTCAATGTAGAGGATGTGATGTAAGGCTTTAAGTCTAGAAAATAGCCAGTTTGCAAGCGAAACTCTATCCGTTTCGCTCCAGAAATTTAAGAATCACTAACACTCCTAACCCTAGGGTTGGGGGTTGTTACAGATGTGTCATATAAAAGGCCCTTGACTCATTTTGAGATTAAATGCATGGGGAAAATCAAGTATGGGCAGAATACATAAGTTCAATCAACTTGGCAGTTTTGATCAGTGCACAAGGACCGACCTTAAAGTAACTATTGTTCATGATCACGATGATTTATACAAGGATTTTCCATCCTGACTTTAAATTTAAGGAGATATCTTTCATATGAAACAAGTTTCAAGTGGATTATAGGCCATTTCGTTATTCAAAACTATTAGACAAGTCAAAGTCTTCAATTAGGCAAAATCCTAATGCACAAGGTCTGAGTTTAGTCCACTTGCAGCATATGCATTCCTTCAGATAGAGATGTTTAAGTTAGTCTATATCAAAGTTCAGAAAGTAAGCTTTCCAATGACCCATATTACAGCACATTTAGAGACCAGTAGTTAATGAAATTTAGCCTAGAAGTCTGATGGTATAGACTGTTCAAGTCAGTGGATACATACAACTTTGAGCTTATGTTTCCTCATATTATGGGTGTCATTTTGTGCATTTCTTAGATCTAAGTGGCAATTACTTCAATATGCTTCATCGACTGTAGATATTTTCTTCTGTAACTCAAGAATTTCATCTAAGTGAGCTATATGGAGGTTCTTGATGTAGTACCCCCTGAATTGTAGGATTTTGGAGAGGTTTATTCTGTTATACACAAGTTTAAAACCATTGACTACTGACGATTCCACACAAGAGAAACCAAGGACACATTAGAGAGATATTTTGCTTCAATCCATTGTAATTCAAGACTTGCTTAAATTACCAAACTCTTACAAGCAGTCCATTGGCTCTACCTCCATTAGTGAAGTAGACATTACTCATGAAAATATTTCACTGCATCTTCTGCCAATATACCATCCGCCATTGTCCTTGTTGGATTATCAACTGTTAGATACTCCTCACTTTGACCAGGGGCTTCATCTTTTTATCTTCATGGCATTTCCCCATCTAGTTGCATCACCATTCACTCTCATGTTACATCTTCCAGCTTTGGTCACCTTTTCCTTTTTTTTAAAGAACCCAATTGCTGCTAGTAGCTGGGTTATGATTGGGCTGCACCAATGTCAATAGATGATGATTTTGTAGCATGCTTGAATAGAAGATAGATCTTAACTATACTTTCATAGGGGTTAATTAGTGTCCAACTTATGGAACCCATTGCTAAGGAAAATGCAATATGCCTACCTTTTTGGCTGATTCAATCTAAGTTCCCTGTGGAAGACCTCTTGCATAAAGTTTAAGTGTGACAATCAAAATTTTTGCCATGCATTTGGATTACGTCAGTGAGAAATTTTGATGGGCTACTGCCCCTTGAAAAAACACCTTCAGCTGATTCAGATTAAAGAACTCTAGAGTAAAAAGTACGACCCAGTGGAACCTAAAGAATTGATTCGAGGAGTGGAGAAAATCTTCACTGTAGTAGAGGTTCCAGAGGAGAATAGGTGAACATTGAAATATTTTATCTAATGGGTGATACCGATATTTGATGAAATACTGTTAAGAATAGACCCTTAGGGCTGGACTTCACTTGGAGCAGAATTGTGGAAGAACTAACTATGCCGCTCTGGATTGCTAAGGAGGAACTAACAAATGCACGTAGTGTGGTAGCCCAGAGCACCTCATTATTTCCTGTTCCTGAAGACTGAAGGCTGTAGATAAGGGCTCCCACCTCCAAGGCCCGCAGCTGTAGGAAGGTCGTAGGTGTTGAGCAAGAAGGATACTGCCACCTTTGTTGTAGTAGTTCCTGGAACTCTCCTTTAATTTTGAAACCATTTTGTGTATTGATTGATTCAGTTGCCACTCATTTATTTATATTCACAGGATCTGCCATTCAAGTGAATCTTGAGAATAAGGAGGCAGAAACCAATTATGGAATCAAGTTATCCAATGACTCTAGAGTTGAGTGTTCTACCTCTCATAAATATGTGTCCATTACAGTTGGCGGGATAGTATTCCTTGGAGTTCTTATTCATTTTGACTCATCAGACTTTGATATCATTCAGAAAATGAGCTGGTTGTGTATGTATAGGGTCAAGATAGATTGTGATTATCCTAAGGTTATTTCAAGAGATGAACAAGGGAGAGAAATATGTTTCATGGGCAGAGAAAGGAAAAATCTTATCCTTTAAATTCTGTTATGAAAACCAATGAGCTCTTATGTCAAGGATATATTATGTATTCGTGTTATGCTAGTAATATTCAACCGAAGGAAGAAAAAGCGGAAGATATTCCTATAGCTTGTGAATTTAAAGATGTTTTCCTGAAAAGCTATCGGGATTTTCCCCCCCCACGAGAGAAAGCGATTTTGAGATTGAATTAATCCTTGATGCCTAACCTATCTCCAAAACCCCATATCGTGTGGGCCCAATTGAGCTTAAAGAACTAAAGTTTCAGTTAGAGGAGTCATCACAAAAGAGATTTATCAAACCATCCAAGTGTGCCATCATGGGATACCCAATTCTATTTGTAAAGAAGAAGAATGGAACCTTGTGGTTATGTATTGTTTTCAGAGAGCTGAACACGATCACCATCAAAAACAAATACCCATCACCCTAAGTAGGTGACTTATTCGATCAACTATAAAGAACGTGAGTCGTATCTAAGATTGATTTGAGGTCAGGGTGCCATCAACTTCGAATTATACCTGAAGACATATTTGGGTCACTATGAATTCACTATGATGCCTTTATGGATCTTATAAATAGAGTTTCATACCCTATTTAGACAAGTTTGTGGTGGTGTTTATAAAAGATATCTTGAAATACTCTAAGGACAGAGATGAGTACTGGTTAGAAGCAATGGCATTTTTGGAATATATGGTTTCAAGGGAAGAGATAAAAGTTGATTTGCAAAAGGTAAAAGTAGTTACAAAGTGCCTAACACCCACCAATGCACTGAGACTAGAAACTTTTTGAATTTAGTATATATTATCAAGTTTTAGGAAGGATTTGTCAATTATTATCTTCCCTGATCAATTTGTTGAAGAAAGCTACACAGTTAGCAAGAAGATATAGTGGTACCTTATGCCTCCCAACAATTCAAGTCTTATGAGAAGAATTATCCTACCCATGATGTGGAGTTAGCAGCTATAGTTTTTGAATATGGGATACCATGTAAAATCAATATTGATCATCAAAGTTTAAAGTATATATTCACTCAGAAGAAGCTCAATCTGAGACAACAACATTGATTAGAATTGCTTGGAGATTTCAACTTATAGATCCAATGTTAACCACAAAAAAAAAGAAAAGAGAGAAATATTGTGGCAGATGCCCTAAATAAGAAGGCACAACATACCTTGATTCCTGTAGTAATTACTCAACTGAATCTCATAAGAAAGCTTGAGGACTTAGGCATTCAATTAGTGTCGCACACAAAGGCAAATGTTCAATTGCTGGCACTTACCTTACAGCCCACCCTAATGGAAGAAATTAGAGTGAATCAGGATAGTGATCCTGAACTACAAAGAATAAAGCAAACTCTTAAGAAATGGATTAAATTTTAATGGACTTTGTTGTGGGATTCTCTCATATATAGTGTCTGATAACGATCAGAGGTTTCAAGCCTGCTTTGGAAAGCACTTCAAAGAGCCTTTGGACCTAGATTGAACTTTAGTAGTTATTATCATCCTGAAACGGATGGGCAAGTATCTAAATATATCAATGGATCCAACTCTTTTAAGTTGGTAGTACTTTATGACCTATGACCAACATATGCATTTGAAGACAGGATGGAACTCCCAGTGGTCGACGTCGTGATAGCACCAGCAGAAAATCTTATGTGAAACATCAAGATAAAAAGGCGGTAGTCATTGATAACAAAATCATCTTTTGAGTCATGGAGATCTTCTTTAGCATTTAATAAGGCAGCATATCTCAGAAGACTCTTGAAAGCATACCATTGGAACCGATAGAAAAGCTACGTTGATAAAAGAAGGTGATTCCTAGAATTTCGATATATGATAAAGTTTTTCAGAAAGTCTCACCAACTAAGGGTGTAAGGAGGTTGCACTATGACCTAAATTGAGGCCAAGATCTTTTGGACCATATCAATTCATTAAAAGATCGAATTCCATAACTTATCTACCAAATTGGTCTATAAAAATCAAACATGTGCACAACATATTCCGTGTTCCTTACCTTATAACTCAGTCAGTACATCTCATATCCTGACCACGCTGTCATAATCAAACTCATTGTGCTCATTGAAGATCTTGTCTTTCAAGAACACCCATCCAGATATTAGATCACAGAAGTCAATAGTTAAGTATCAAGCAGATATCTTTAACCAAAATACTTGAGAAACTGAGGATCAAGCGAAAGTCTAGTACCTATACGTATTTGAGATAACATTGCATCTGTTGGCAAAGTTCATAAGTTTCGAGGATGAAACTCTTTAAGGGGGGAAGGCTATAATAGCCCGACCCTAAATTATGTTTATCTATTTAATTAAGTCATGTTATTCATTTTTTACATTTGTTTATCTCATTTAATTATCCCGATTGGGAGAATTCATTTTGGGCCACATTTTGCAATTCCAGTTTTATTTACCGGACAATTTCAGAAAAATTGATAGTAGGCCTCGATATTTATGATTTAAAAG
>NCQT01058259.1:1951-12196 GCA_002740465.1 Stenocereus thurberi | reverse complement strand
ATTTCTCAACTATTAGCAGTTCAAAGGTTGAACCTTTCCCTCACCTCCCTCCTCTTCTATTGCCCGCTTCCGTATTTCTTCTAATTGTTGATTTTCTTTCTTGATTTTCTTTTATAATTTTTAGAGAAATGAGGCTTTTTGTTAGTGCAGTCATGGGCACATGGCATAATGATTCCCAACTTTTAATTAATTAACTAATTAGCTCTCGATTGATAGATTATTAACTGAATTTGTATAATGACATCTTGTGTACTTTTTGATCTTCTACAAAGGTTGGTTTCCACCACCTGAACATTTAGAGAACGAGAGAGAGAGAGAGAGAGAGAGAGAGAGAGAGATGTGTCAACATTACTTTTTGGAGGAGGGGTCTAATTTTATAAATTTCATACCTAGACACGTAAGAATTGAATAGTCTCTCTAACACTTGACTATGGTGCTGCACCGTAGTATTTCTTATGTGGATTAAATATACTCACAATTTGGTGGTGAGATTCAAAGCATGGCTATTGTGTTCTATAAAAATTTTTGAGCATGTTTAGAGCATAAGAATAAGGAATGCTTTATCTGTGTTTGGTTTTCTAAAAATCAAAGGAGAAGTCGTCTCAAAAGAAATGGCGTAATAAGTCAATTGGTTAAAGCAAGCCTCCCTTTCTTTCCTCCTGGAAACTAAATAAAAAGTGGAAAATATGTGCACTTTATAAGCAATTGACTAATTGCGTTTTTTTTTTATGGAGAATTGTTCTCTCACAATTTTGCTAATTCGTACAGAGAATATGTGGTTATGGTGATTTAAGATTTTAAGCGAGTATATGTTCTTTGTTTGTAGTTGATGACACACATAAAGTATGTCTAAGTTGCATTTAGATGGAGCATGGATTTCTCACTTGTCTTGAATGAAAGAGTTTCTAACATGGAGTATCAGGGAGGAGGATAGGATTATGCTTCCAAATGGAGTATGAAATTTTTACTAATTTTGGATTTGTTTTTGCTTAGTTTTTTTTTTCCTGCAAACTATGGCTATCAATTATCAAATTTGTTGTATCAAAATCTGTAATCCGTTGTTCATGGGTATTAGGTGCAACTTGTGTCGGTATAGTCTGTTGTCTACAAGATGGTTAGACATCTACTGATTTTATATTTAAAAAAAGAAGAGAAAAGTACTCTTAATTTTCCCTATGAGCTAACTTTTTTATGTTGGTGTAGGCTGAATCGAAATGATATTTCAAAATGATTGTATGGAATTAGAGATCACTCATAAGGATGGATAGTTGTTCGGATCTCACCCGTTGAAATAAGGTACCTCTCTTTCCTTTATTACAAACTCATGAGAATGCTGTATTGGAGTAGTGCTTCTGGATTTGGCTGTTTCTTTGCATTAATAGAGGGTAACATATGTTCTTTATAATGTGATTCTTGAAACAGTAATAGTTTTTGGATTGGGTACCAATTGTTATATGTGTATATGTGATTTCTACTATGAGTTCAAAATAATGCCTACTAGTACCATTTATTGAGGAGTTGCACTCCTGGTGAAACCAGTGATTCAGTAGATTACAAAATATGTTGTAGCTCTCGTAATATCTTGATGTTGTAAAGTATTTTTATTTCTTATTCAGATGGAGAGTTTTCTTTTTCTCAAGAGTTTGCTCAACTTACTGTGGATCTTTCCACAATTTGTTATTTGACTTTATTATTAGTACTCAAGCCAACAATATAGGACCAAACATATAGCTCAAGCAAAATTTAGCAAGGATATAGCTTAGGGCAAAATTTAGCATGGAGATCCTTTCAATTAAATGTAAAACAAGAATATAAAATTATTTGTTATACTTGATGAGACTTTCTAAACACCTAGCAAGCTTTATTAAGCTTTAGGGACCTTTTATAGACCACATCTCAAATAAGCAAGCCACAATTTACTACTCCAAAATAAAATCATCAAATTGTAGTTCCTCTCCTTTAAGAAAAGTTTCAGTTCATTTGTCTATAGTGATAAAATTACTAAAGAATGTTTAAAAACTTTAATCGCAATTTCCATATGATTTTTTGTATCTATCTAGTATTGATAAAGGCATCTATGAGCTTCTAAGGTTGGCAAAAGCTATGTTTCATGGTTTTCCATTACTGTTTGAAAGTAAGCAAGTTTTAGTTGCAAGCTGTTTCAACATATGCTTTGCAAAAAGTGTAGATAGAAGTTCTAGCTACCAATGGTCTCAATGACATGTTCATTTCTTAAAGAGAACTTCAACTTTGGTGAGGAATTATCTGTTGTAATTTAGAAGTACTTCAAAATGTTATGGCTCTCCTTTGTACAGTATTGTGTTAAATGAACTTATTTTGATCTCTGCAGGGTAATCTGGACCTATTTTGACAAATGTAAATTATTTTAGATTTATTGTTTGTAGTTTTGAAGTAGCTCAAACATTTTAGGGCAGATATAGGATGTTCTTTGTTTCTCTATCTCCTATGAAGAGGTTTGTTTGTGGCTAGTTACCTAAAATTTCACAATAATTTTTGGGTAGGGGGCATTGGGGCAAGGGTAGTGAGAACTAAAAGAAAACATGCCAATGTACTCTAGAGAAAGTTTATCAGATATACTTCCACTCTTGTAGCTTCTATCTTAAACGGCTCTTATGATTTGGTTACTCTTTGATGTATCTCTTCTGTCACATTCTGCATTGCCAATTTCTTTGATGTTTTGTTGATTTTTATCTGACTCTTTTTTTCGATGTTTTCTTCCTTATAATTTCTAGTCTTTTTGATTCTTAATTGTAACTTTCATGGGCTTGGCATCGACTCATCTTAACCTATATGCAATACCCTAAGATTATTTCATTATTAAATTTGTTGCTCTTTTGTGTATACAATTACTAACTGGGGTAGGAAGGTTAAATGGATGAAGTTGCATGTATAGGACCTAAAACTAAGCTTGTAGTTTGATTAAAAAGGCAATAACAACTACACTAGGGCTTTTGGATGATTGCCCCCTTTGCATAAGACCAAAAGGACGTTGACAAAGCTCAAGTAGACTAATGTTGTTTTGACGTTATGTTTGCAGAACTTAGAAAAAAAAAATTGTAATTTGAGTAAAGTATATCTGAAATGTGTATTTCATATTTTATCTTGCAAAGAATAAATTGTGGTTTGAATGAAAGTGGCTAAATATTGAGATTTATCTTTTCTTTTTTGCTGTACAAGGTATCATTCATAATTGGACAAACAATTATTACCCAAGGACAAGTAAAAGATGACCACATGTTTTTTTCTAAACAAAGAAAATTCTGATTATATATGGTGAATAAGTTGTAATTTTGGAAATAGCTTCGCCTATAAGTGTGGAACGAAAATTGCTTTTCCTTTTGTGTGTGAACTCTCTACTCTTATAAGTGCAGAAGCATGCTTATATACTTTTGCATATATGCATGGGAAGCCTCCTACGCATGTAATTATGGTAAGTGACTGCTGCTTCTGCTCGTCCTCGAGTAAAATAACTAAAAATAAGAAAAAAAAGGTCCTAACTCACTGTCGTAGGAATCACAGTTGCATTTAGCGTATGCAACAAGCCCGTTAAGCCCATCAGTCTCCCAAGTAGACGAGTGAGGTCTCGTGAGGATTTTTAGGTGAAATATCCACAAAATTATTTCAAAAAGAAAAGAAAATCTCATTGGTTTTTTCTAACGCTAATATGTACAGAGTTTGGGGAAGATATGCACATGTTCTAATTAACTAAATCACCCATGGAAGCAAGTTATTGACCTGCATATATACAAAATGTACTTCAAATCCTTCTACCCCATAAATGACATCAGAGCACTAATTTTTCATCCCATTGAACATCAAGATTCTGAATCCATCCTAGTGCTCGTGTGCAAGTGTATCATTATCCCAAGGCTTAGATTTGCCTGAATTAGACTCAATCTCACTTGACTGACACAGCTACATTATTAACATAATAACATTGGAAGTAAGCTTTTCCAGTAGCAATATTGCTCAAAGGGTAACACCCAGTAGCATGTGCCTCAAAGGGTAACACCCAGTAGCATGTGCCTCAAAGGGATACTTCTCATTTCAAATTTAATTCCATCTCTTTTTTTCCTTCTTCTTTATTCATAATATATTTTCTCCTCTTTTTTTTTTCCATCATTTTTTCATAGCGTGTCACAAACAAGTGGGAGAATCATTTATGAAAGTCTAAGACCTAAAGATAATGATGAAGGAATAAACAAGGATTGGATTATACAATCTATATTGAACAATTGACGTTAGAATTAGGGCTGAGAATATCACACTGAGGTTGGAGACTTACCATACATATCCTACTTATATACAAGCTAGTAACCAAAGCACAGGAAATTAAGCTAATCAGACATAGTACAAACGTCAAACAAAACCAAAATCTTTTTAGATTTTTCAAAATTTTTCAAAGAAAAGTATGTACACATGGGTGCCCCACCCCCACACCAAAACTTCACAATATCCTCATTGGGAGTGGAATAGACGCATAAAGACCAAAAGAAAAATCTAAAAAGTAAACATGTGCTCAAAAAACAAGATTCAAAAATAAAACAACCAATCAACGAAAAATGACCAACTATACAAAAAGAAACTGGAATAAAACAAAGAAACAAGAAAAGAGAGAAAGAAGGAGAGAGAAGAGAAGAAGTTTCTAGCAAATTAGGTCGGGTGCTAAGTACACTTAAGCTATTTTAGATCACAACCATTGACCATGGCCAGGTTCATGGAGTATCAGACACTCTACATCTTCTTAGCTCGGCAGCTCCAGAAATGGTTTCAAACGCTGGCCATTCACTTTGAAGGTGGCACCACTCTGAGGATCCTGAATTTTCACTGCGCCATAGGAAAACACATGTGAGATAATATAAGGACTCATCCATCGGGACCTCAATTTTCCTAGAAACAGATAGAGCCTAGAGTCATACAAGAGTACTTTCATTCCCGGGGCAAACTCTTTACCTAAAAATATGTCGATCATGAAACAACTTTATCCTCTCTTTATACGGTCGAGCACTCTCATAAGCCTCAACTCTAATCTCATGAAGCTCACTTAGTTGCAGTCGCCTCTCCTTACTTGCCTCAATTAAGTCATAATTAAGCTTTCTAATGGCGTACCAAGCTTTATGCTCTATCTTCACAGGTAAATGACAAGGCTTACCATAAGCTACCATATAAGGTGACATGCCTAAATGAGTTTTGAAAGCCGTCCTATATGCCCAAAGAGCATCCACCAGCTGATCAGCCTAGTCTCTCCAATTCCTACTCACTGTCTTTTCTAAAATCTGTTTAATCAGTTGATTGGACACTTTAACCAGGCTACTGGTTTGGGGATGGTAGGGAGTAGCAAGCCTATGGACTACGGAATACCTCTTCAGTAAGGCATCAAAAGATATATTATTAAAATAGGTGCTCTGATCACTAATGATAGCACGGGGCATACCAAATCGAGCAAAAATGTTATCCCTAAGGAATTTCACGACAACTTTAGCTTCATTGGTCTTAGAAGAGATGGCCTCAACCCATTTAGAAACATAGTCCACAACTAACAAAATATACTCATTCCTAAAGGAAGATGGAAATGGTCCTATAAAATCAATACCCCACACATCAAAAAACTCTATAATAATGATGGGATTTAGTGACATCATATCTCTCCTACTTATTCTACCCAACTGCTGGCATTTAGTGCAACTCTTACAGTACTCAAATGCATCGTTAAACAAAGTAGGCCCGTAAAAATTACACCGAAGAACCTTAGCTGTTGTCTTTCTACCACTAAAATGTCCCCTATATGCCTGGTCATCACAAAAAGAAAGGATACTTCTCACCTCTTGGTCGGGAATGCACCTCCTAAAGACTTGATCAGAGCAATACTTAAACAGATAAGGGTCATTCCAAACAAAGAACTTCACAAGGTGGAAGAATCTATCTCTGTCATTCTTAGTCTAATCCTCAGGGATCCTACTAGCAACTAAATAGTTCGCAATATCAGCATACCAAGGATCAGAGTGAATGGCATACAATTGTTCATTGGGAAAGTACTCAGAAATACTGCACTCACTCCTCCAACATAGAGGATCCTAGACAGATGGTCAGCTACCAGGTTTTCAGAACCTTTCTTATCTTTGATTTCACAATCAAATTCTGCAAAAGCAAAATCCATCTCACAAGTTTGGGCTTAGCATCCTTCTTAGAAAGAAGGTGTTAAAAGGTAGCGTAATCAGTATAAACAATCACATGTGACCCAATCAGATAGGATCTAAAATTTTCAAAACCAAAGACCACAGCCAAAAACTCTTTCTCAATAACAGTGTAATTCAGCTAGGCATCAGTCAATGTGTGACTAGCATAGTAAATAACATTGGGTTTCTTATCAATACACCATCCTAATACAATTCTAGTAGCATAATCAGATGCATCACACAGCAATTCAAATGGTTCTCCCTAAATGGGAGGATGAAGAATAGGAGCAGAGGTTAAGGCCTCCTTAAGCTTATAAAATGCCTCATGACACTTTTCAGAAAAATGAAATGGCACATCCCCAGCTAGCAGATTGGACAAAGGTTTTGCAATTTTACTAAAGTCCTTAATGAAACGACGATAAAAGCCAGCATATCTAAGGAAAGACCGCACCTCTTTCACACAAGTGGGAGGGAGAAGATTAACAATTAGGTCAATCTTAGCTTTGTCTATCTCAATTCCATCCCGAGAAATAATATATCCTAAGACTGTACCCTTTTTAACCATGAAGTGACATTTCTCCTAGCTCAAAGTTAAATATTTCTCGCTATACCTTTTCAACACCTTTCTCAGATTAGACAAGCAATCATCAAAAGAAGATCCAAACACAAAAAGGTCATTTATGAAAATTTCCATACATTGCTCAACTAAATCTGAGAAAATAGAAATCATGCATCTTTGAAAGGTAGTAAGGGCATTACACAGTCGAAACGGTATTCTTCTTAAGGCATATGTTCCAAATGGACAAGTGAAACTGGTCTTTCCTGATTCACAAGAGCAATAGAGATTTGGGTATAACAAGAATATCCATCTAAAAAGTAATAGAAGGAATGTCCAGCTAACCTCTCTAGCATTTGATCCAAGAAGGGAAGGGCAAAATGGCCTTTTTCTAGTGACAGCATTCAATTTCCTATAATCTATACACACAAGCTATCCAGATTGAACTTGAGTAGGGATTAACTCGTTCTTATCATTTCTAATCACGGTAATACCGGTCTTAACAACTTAAACAAGGCTAACCCACTCACTATCAAAAATAGGATAAATGATCCCATGTTCTAGCAATTTCAACACCTCCTTCTTAACTACTTCCTACAAAGTGGGATTCAAACGCTTTTGACGGTTACGGTAAGGTTTAGCATTGTCCTCTAAATGAATTCTATATTGCACAAAAGAAGGACTAATACCCTTAATATCCCCTAAAGTCCATCGTAAAGTTTCCTTGTTCTCTCTAAGCAAAGAAATCATTTTGTCTTCTTAGTTCCGGTCCAAATTAGAAGCAATAATAATAGGTAAGGATTCATTGGGTCCTAGGAATGCATACTTAAGAGAATCAAGAAGGGGTTTCAATTCAAGAGCAACAGGAAAAACAAATTCAGCAGCAAATTCAGACAACAATAGTGAGCAAGCAATCAACAATAGAGCACAGGTCATCAAACTCAAACACGTCATATTCAGGCTCATCATCCATAAGAAATGACTCATACTCAGTAGCAAACGCATCATCAAAAGTATCATCGCATATAGGATCCCCTACCCAGTTAAGAGTAGAAAATTCCACATCATCAAATCCAAAAGACTGTCATTGCATGTCAAAGATGTTCAATTTCACTGTCATGTTGCCAAAAGATAGTCTCATCATACCATTTCTGCAGTTAATGAGGGCATTGACAGTGGCCAAAAAAGGACGTCCTAGAATCATAGGAACCTGACTAGCTAAGTTGGATAACGTCTCAGTTTCAATCACTACAAAGTCTACTGGATAAATAAATTCACCCACTCTAATCAGCACATCATCAACTATCCTTCTGGGCACCCTAATCGATCTAT
This sequence comes from Stenocereus thurberi, assembly GCA_002740465.1. NCBI lineage: Eukaryota > Viridiplantae > Streptophyta > Magnoliopsida > Caryophyllales > Cactaceae > Stenocereus > Stenocereus thurberi. The sequence goes on along the minus strand of NCQT01058259.1, from coordinate 4,111 downwards.
CAGCCAATTGAATAACCATCCTAGTAGGTTTCAGCTCACCTAACTCTAGCCTCTCATACTTAGCAAAGGGTATCAAGTTAACACTAGCTCCTAGGTCCAGCAATGCTTTGTGAATGAGTTGGTCCCCTATGACTATAGACACAGTAGGGCAACCAGGGTTCTTATACTTTACTGGGATCTAAGAAAGGATATAGTTAGCACCAGAGGTCAAGAAAGCCTTCTTAGGTACACTAGTTGCTCTCTTTGAGGTATATAGTTCCTTTAAGAATCTAGCATAAAGGGGCATCTGCCGAATAGCATTGAGTAAGGGAATGTTGATCTTAACTTGAGAGAAGGTCTCTCTCATCTTCTCAATATGATCTTGATCTTTCTTCTTTAGCCTATAGAGGAAAGGAGGCAAAGGCATCTGGATTTTCTCAGAAAAGGAAGAATTCTTAGAAGGTGAAGAACTTGCTAAGTTAGAGAAGTCTTTCTCTTTTGGCTCCTTTTCCTTAGAAGGTGACTTAGGAGAAGGAGGACTATCTGAAGTAATTGGGACACCATCAAGAGTATCTCCTGACTAACTGGATGGACCAGTCTCTGCAGTAGAAGAGGTGGAAGAATTCTGAAAGAATTGGTGAGGGTACCCATAAGGTTCATTAGGATTTCTCACTTGGTTATCAACCTCTCGACCAGAACGGAGAAATATAACCGCATTCACTTTTCTCACATCCTTATTAGGATTACCAGAAGAAGAAGCGGCGTGATCCTTATGGTTCACCTCAAGTTGACTTGGGAAAGTACCTGGTTCCCTAGAAGATGATGCTGACTGGGAAAATTCGATCATCATTCTCATCATTCTTTTCATATTAGCATTAATCATTCTCTCCACATTGTTATTGATTCTCCTCTCTAATTTATCAATATCAGTATAACCAGAAGGAGGTTGAGCTTAAGTTATGGAAGGTGGGGGTCTAGGTGCATTAGGCACACTTAAAAAAGCTGGTCTTTGAAAAGAGTTTGAAGGATGAGAGATAGGCTGGGAGCTATTTTCAGGAAACATCTAAGGTTGAGAATTAGGAACCAGAGCATTTGTTCCACTATTCCACGAAAAGTTAGGGTGATTCCTCCACCATGGGTTGTAATAAGGGGAGAAAGGGTCATTCTTAGGCCTTTGGAAAGCCACACTTGCTTGTTCTTGTTCAGTTGCTAACTGATAAGCAAAATAAGGGCAAGCAGTCAAAGAAAGATCTAAGGTCTGACAATAAGAACAAGACACTATAGAAGTCTGAGATGACTGAGACATCTGGAGAGATAATCCCTTCAACATATTTTCCAAAACAGTAATCTTAGACTCTAAGTGACTTACATCAGAGACAGAATGCAGATCACCCCTTGTAAACCTAGAACTCAGGCTATCATCACGAGTGGTTTTCCACTGCATGGGTTTCTCAGCCAAGTCCTCTAAAAACTCTCAAGCAGCTGTGGGGTTCTTAGAAAGAAAGCTACCCTAACACATGGACTTTACAATAATCCTAGTATATTGGTCAAGTCCTGCATATACAATTTGGCACAAACGTGCTTGGTCTAAACCATGATGGGGACATTGGGTCAACAAAGTTTTGAACCTATCAAAATATTTCCAAAATAACTTCCTACTCCGTTGCACAAATTGATCGATTTCATTCCTCAGCTTAGCAACTTGGCATTAGGGAAATATTTTCTTAAGAACAATCTTAAAAAATCATTCCAAGAAGTAACAGAATTAACAGCTAAACCATATATCTAACATTTAGCAGAATCTTTCAAAGCAAAAGGAATAAATTTCATTCGTGCAACATCAATGCGAATGTTAGGAAAATGCATCATAGAATAAACTTCTTTGAATTTCCTCAAAAATAAATAAACATCCTCTAAGCCTGTGAATTTAGGGAGCACCTGAGTATAATAGGGTTTTAATTCGAAGGTCACATTTAGTGCAATGGTAGGCATAACAAAATATGATGACAAAGCAGTCCTAGGAGGATAGAAAATATCACTCAAAGTCCTTTCTTGTGCCGTATTTCCTAACTCAAGCTTATGTTCAGATTCAGTTTCTAAGTCAGGATGGAGCTCACTCCTAACGAGTCTTTGATCTTTAGGGTCTCTAACCCAACTAGTCATATAAACCTCACACCTTCA
>NCQT01058249.1:5828-21201 GCA_002740465.1 Stenocereus thurberi | reverse complement strand
GTGGCCATGACAAGTTTGTGGTAAGGATTTCTACCATTTAAATATTTAGGGGTTGCTACAAAACCCCAAAAATTAAATAAACTTGATTGTTAATATCTAATACATAGAATTACTACAAGGGAAGAGCTTGGCTAGCATAGAAGCTTAAATATGCAGCTAAGATTCAACTCATCAGCTTATGTTGTTGAATACATTTATGTATTAGAGCCAACTATTCCTGCTTCCTAAAAATGTACTAAAGAGGGTAAATAAGATCCCCAGGGTATTTCTATGGGGAGATGGTTCTTATAGAAAGAAACTTGAATTGATGACTTCGGACACTCTCTATTTACAAAGAAAGGAAAGTGCCATGGGAGTGAGGGGTCTAGTAAAGTGGAATGTAGCATTAGTAGCCAAACTTGTTTGAAATATAGCATCTAAAACTAATCGTCTTTGGATCAAATGGGTGAATCACTATTATTTAAAAGGCAAACTATTTAGGCTTACAAGCCATCAGCTATTCTGAAAACCAGAGACATAATTCATGTTGGTAAAGTGAGGACACACCTCGATGCGAAAGCTTTACCTGGATCTTGTCTGTCGATCACTACCCATGAACTAGGTGGTTATTAGAGTTACCAATGAGTCCACACTCTAAACCCAACCCCCAAAGACAGCTAAATTGTGTGAGGGATAGAGCAGTGAATGGTTTTTTCTTTGGGAAATTGCTTGCCCAAGTTGTATGTCTTTTCTAATCTGATCACCTCTTTTCTAGTAGCACAAATCTTGTAATAGAATCAAAGGATTAAATTGGCCTAATTAATACACATTCAATCACTATTTAACTACCAATTTTATGGGGTCATTATGGTGTGATTATAATGAGATTATTGTGACTATTAGTTTTGGTCAACAACTCCTACTCAGTCATATAAACCACAAATTCATATCTCTCTGCTAATAAATTTCCTCACGCTTTATACTGGGAATGGAGCATGCGGTCATAAATAAAGCAACGGTGTTATATTAAGTCACCATCTAACTTTTACATAACACTTTTATGAAATATCAATACCCCGAATCATTTAAAATATCAGCAATGGCATACACCATCCCGTTATGGCTATCGATATATCAATTGATTATATGCTGAACATAATCGTCTCGGCTTGATATCGTGATGGGAAAATTATTCGTCCGTAGAGAATTAAAAATAATCCATCTTAGCATACTGCTTTTCTATTGTGTTCTGCTGGACAGCATAAATTTAACACTTAGAAAACACATTAAGGTAGCAACTTTAGGCTTCGGCTTCATATTGTTACTCTAAGTTAAGGAGTATTGTCAATAGGGGCCACACAGTGACAAGGAAAGGGAATTCACTTGTCACCCATCAAATAGGCGGACATTTAGCATACACAGTATGAAAGTGTGTCATGGTATAGCTCCCACTAAGTTGGGCATCTCACTCTTCTACACCATGTGAATCATAAGTCTGGCTTTTACCTAAAAAACAAACCTGAGCTACTCAATTAATGTACCTAATGTTAACCTTAGCACTTAAGATTTGGCTATAAAGTTTTGATATGAAATCATTGTATAACTTCACTTTTAGAAGTCTCATCTTAAACTTGCTAAGGTGATTACCTACCCTATTATTCATGCAATACATGTATAATGATAATTCAAGATTACACAGACCTAAGTGTTAATCTTGAAAAGTCTCATACTGCCCATTACTTTAAGTAGCAGGGAGATTGCCTGTGTGACTAGGCTTCTCAGAAGCCTGGTGACATTTCAATGTGCCTTACAACGTAATTTCATATTTATGAACATTTGAAAAGAAACATATCCATCATACACTTGGAGACATCCAAAAACTAAGTCCTATGCAGACCTAAACTGATCACATGACTTTTGAAAGCGTCTCTAGAAAGAGGCTTAATTAAAGGATGTAACGCCCAGCATGTGTCACTGTTTACATTCACTTTTATGATTTCTTTAATTTCAACTTATAAACCCAATGATGGGGCGTTACTGCTATCCAAAAAAGACAAGGCTTAAAGCATGAGTACTAGAATTAACATAGTTAAACATAGCTTCAACCACACACATCTATACACGATCAAACCATATACAGTCAACTGTTAACCAACATAAGGTTTACACACCATAGTAAATCAATTACAATATAATCTACACTTCTATCCACTGAAGATTTCAAAACATGGCTTCAAATTATGAATGCACTATGTTACTGTTGATCCATCCAGATTCCCTTACTCAACTTATTTTCTTCTGGTGGTTTGCTAGCATGAGGGCAATTCACTGAATATTTGCCTAACACAAAACATGAAAAAAATTTTAAACTATGAGCTGAAGCTCAGTACATGCATTCCTGTATTGTCAAAAGATCTCTGCAAAAATTATTGGGCGCCCGCTTTGTGGTTCATTTTAAGTTAAAACAGTGAATGAGATGAGTGCAAATTGTAATTGCTAGTTATTATCTGATAATGAACCCCCTTGATGTTGTTACGATCTATAGATAGGTGTATACCTGCTAAGCCAATCGAGGAACCCAGTCTGAAGCTGCGTGAGTAACTGAAGGGCAATGTCCTGTAACTGATAACTGATGGGGTTGCTAATTATATGATAAATTACTGATTAAACTAATTCTTTGATGTAATTACCAAAGTATTATAATTTTGATAAATACGTGTTTATTTCTAAAGATACAGCCAATAAACGTACCTGAAGTTTTTAAAATGCAATCTCACTTGACGATACTTATGCACAATGAGAAACGATAGATTAGGTCTCGTTTCTGCTTAAGAAATGTAGTTATAGGTACATTCAGTTAGTAAACAACTTTCACTCCCATAATTTGTAACTTTATAGAAATTAACTAATAAAAAGGGCATTCATCAAATAACTCAATATAAGATAAGTAACACTAAAATGATTTGAAAACCAAATAACTTGGGGTCGTGGAACTCAAAGTGAAACAAATTGAAGCAAAATAGAACAAAATGAAATAATTGAGCTGATAATGAAGAGGCTTTAATGGATATAAATAAAATATGGGTTTTTGATGTTTCTAAAACGAATAATAGAAGGCTTAATGTCAAGAGGGGTGTTATAAGGTTCAGGAAAGCTCATGCAACCTTAGCTTGGCCTGATAGACTCAGATCTCATGTCATTACCCTCTTTACTTCTCCAATTTCATTCCCATGCCCATCTAACTAAGTTTTCCAATCCAAGTAAGCTTCTATACAAAATCAAAGTGGTTGAACTCACTAAAATTTACAATTTCTTTGTAATATCCATAATTATGTAGAGACTCCTGATAATATTTTCAAATGCCATGATTTCTTTCTTCCCTCATATTACCGTTTGAAGGTCTACTTCATAAAATTCATATCTTTCATGTCCAACCTTCAATTGAGCTATAAAATCCCAATATGAAAAGCTTAAAAAGTCCCTCAAAACTTTCATTCGTAGTGTAAAACATAACTCTCACAATAGGGTTCTTAAAATTGGGGTAGAACACAACTGTGTACAGCTTCGATCTATCCTTCGCAGTCCTAGCAAACCGACCATAACTTTCTTCACAAAACTCGGATTAACGTGATTCAAAAACCATTTGAAAAATAACTCACTGGTCTACATACCTACCAAAAATAATAATTTTTCAATGGGCAAAACATTACCAATTTATTCACAATGTTTCCCCTATTTTAAGCCTGTTCATAACCACAATATTTTGTTTTTCCCCTTTTCTTCACATAATTCTCATCTAAAATCACTTTGTAAAATCATTTAACAAAGTCTTGTTCTTTGTCATCTTATTACAAAGCCATATTACTTAAATTTACTCCATAATCATCTACATCAAATTTTCAATTCTTCTCTTTTTCAAAAACACTCAAAACACATCTATGAGCTTGCTTATTTGCATAAATAAATAGAGCAACCTCCGTTAATTTTTTGTTGGAATTTCCATATTCCATCTACTTTGATAAAAACTCAATAACATCATTAATTAAGTCTTCAATACATCCAAACCCCAAATTCCATCTCAATAAACTCAAATAAACTTACTTGGCACCAAAGATTAAACTAACTCATGCATGGCCATAAAACTCTAGATTATGCCACATACAAATTTCTATCCAAATCACCCTAAATGAGTACAATAAGATCATCAACTATTCTAAACTTATTTTCTATACAAAAGCACAACAATTAAATAAACAAACACAAATTCAAACTCTATTGATTCATACATGCTTAACCAAGCTGGGGCTCAACTCCACCATATCCAACATCCCCTAATACAATAAAATTTACATAATAGCATTTATTTTAATCAATATACCATGATCCATAAGCAAATCATCCATAAAAACCAAAATTAAACAACATAAGGATTAGAGATTACCTCACTAAAGCTTAAATGTAAAAAGATGGAGGTGGTGTTTGGTGGTGATAGGAGTTGGGGATGATGGCTGGTGGTGTTGGGGGTAGGGGCTGGTGCCCGGAGATGGCTGCGAGTAGTGGCAGCAGGCTGAAACAGTAGTAGGAGGGGCTGGTGGTGGTGCTGCCATGTAGGTTTAGAGGAGAGAGGAAGCAAAAGAGTAAGGTTTCTACTTGAATGAAAATGATTTTGAGTTTATCTTGAATACACGGCTAATATTTAAGCATGAAAAGTGACTTTATGCTAATTAATATTAGGTAAAAATAATGGTGATTAACATAATTTAATAACACCTAAATTTTCGGGCCACAATTTGAACCCAAAATGAATCGGGCCGCAATTTGGGCCCAAATGGATTGGGCCAAACTTAATGAATTTGGGCCCAAATTTTTGGATGGTTAAAAGTTTAATTTTTGTGATATTATGAAAAATAATTTATCACCTAATCATATTTACCGGATCCTAATATCGATTCACCCGAAATTATTACGGCAAATGAAAATCGAATTGCAAAGTGGGGCTCAAAATGAATTCTTTCAATCGGGATGATTAAATGAGATAAATAAATGTAAAAAATTAATAACAAAATTAATATGATTTAGGATCGGGCTATTGCAGCTTCCCCCTATTAAAGAGTTTCGTCCTCGAAACTTATGAGCTTTGAAAAAACATGCAAGTTCATCTCAAATAGATATGTGTACTTAGCTTGCATCTCATCCTCGGTTTTCCCAAGTGGCTTTTGAGGATGTATGATTTGCCCAATATACTTTGACTAAAGGTTTCTGCTTGATGCATAGCTGCTTAATCCTGTGATCTATTATTTGGACCGGGTGCTCTTCAAATAGTAGACATGATCGCAGTGGGATGGGTTAAGAGAGTGTGGTCAGGATCTGGAATGTACTACCTGTGTTGTAAGGTAAGGAACACGTTATGCACATGTTTGGATTATATAAGCAGATCTGGCTGACAAGCTATAGGATTCAATCTTTCAATAAACTTCTATGGTCCAATAGATCTTGACCTCAATTTAGCTCGCAGTTTAACCTCCTTATACCCTTAGTTGGCTAAACTTTCTGAAAAACCTTATCATCTACCTGAAACTCCAGGAATCTCATTCTTTTATCAGTATAGCTTTTCTGTTAGTTCCAATAGTCTGTTTTCAAGAGTCTTTTAATGTATTTCATCTCATTAAATGTTATAGAAAATCTTCATGACCCAAAAGATGATTTTGTCGTCAATGTCTGCATCATTTTACCCTGATATTTCATGTAAATTTCTCTGCTAGTACTTTCATAACATTGATAGTTGGGAGTTCCCTGATTTCTTCAAGTATAAATATTAGTCCTAGGTCGTAAAGTACTACTGGCTCCAACTTAAAAGAATTTGATCCATAGATATGTTTACGTGCTTGCCCATATGACACTAATTGAACATCCAATTTCTCAAGCCCTCTCAAGAGGTTCAATTTTGTAATGCCTACAGTGCTACGGGTATGCTATGCCTTGCTTATCAGGGCATCTGCTACATTATTTGCCTTTCCTGGGTGATATTCGATTTACAAGTCGTAAACTTTAAGTAATTCTAGTCAATGCTTTTGTCTCACGTTGAGCTTCCTATGAGTGAAAATGTACTTCAAGCTTTGATGGTTAGTATAGTTCTCACAAGGTACTCCATACAAGTAATGTTTCCAAATTTTCAGTGCAAAAACCATAACCGCTAGTCCTGGGTCATGGGTGGGGTGATTTCTCTCATAAGGCTTCAAATGTCATGAGGTATAAGCTACCACTTTATCTTCTTGCTAACTTTGTAGCTTTCTTCAACAAATTGGTCAGGGAAGACGATGTTTGATAAATCCTTCGCAAACTCGATAATTTCCTGCTAAACTGAAAAGTTCTGATCTCAATAACATTGGTGAACCTTGGACACTCTTTAATTGCTTTTACCTTCTTCAAATCAACTTTAATCCCTTCCTTTGCAACCACATGTCCCAAAAATACCACTTCTTCTAACTGGAACTCACTTTTCTTATATTTGCTATGTAATTGATGTTCCCTCAAGGTCTGCAACACTGGCCTCAAATGAACAGTATGTTCATCTCTGTCCTTGGAGTATATCAAGATATTTTTTATAAACACCACCACAAACTTGTCTAAATAGGGTCAAAAACTCTATTCATAAGATCCATAAAGGCCTAACCTGGTTTGATTAGGCCAAAAGTCATCACGGTGAATTCATAGTGACCAAACCGGATCCTAAGTGAGGTTTAGGAATGTCTTTAGAAAAATCCTAAGTTGATAGTATCCCGATCTCAAATAAACTGAATTACAAAGTGGGCTCCAAAATTAGGGCTGTCAAAGTCTGACTTGACACGATAACTCGACCCGAACCCGACCTGAATTTACTGAAAGGAACACGAACCCGACCCGAACCGAACCGATTTCGACCCGAAGTCGATATGATTTGACCGTTTAGAGTGAAAACTTGTTATTTTTCGGTTTTAAGCAAATCTAAGCTCTTTTCAAGGCTGACACGAAATTGACCCATTCATTAAATGGGTCGACCCGACCCAACCCGACCCGTTTGACAGCCCCATCCAAGATGAATTCTCCCAACTAGGATAATTAAATAAGATAAATAAATACAAAAAATTAATAACATGGCTTAATTAAATAAATTAACATGATTTAGGGTCGGGCTATTACAAAGGATCTGCTATCATCTGATTTGTAGGTATATACTTAGTAGTAACTTCTTTGCTTTTTATGGCATCTCTAACAAAATGATAAGGCCTCTTTATATGCTTAATTTTCCTATAGAACTTTGGATCTTTGGCAAACTGGATGGCAACAGTATTGTCACATATCATTTCTACAAGATCATCGACTCTCGAAGTGAGATTGAACTCCTGGAGAAAACTCCTCAAGGACATGGTCTCTTGACCAGCAAGGCAGCAAGCAACATACTCTGCTTCCATACTTGAAAGCACTATGCAATCTTGTCTCTTACTGCACCAAGATATGGCTCCCCCACCTTAAGCTAAGGTCCCTGCGTTAGTAGCAAAGGACCATTGCACTTGTACCATGTAGGTAACGAAAGATTCTTTAGACAGGTTGGTAATGAGCAAATCCAGTGTTACTCTGGTGACGACTTACCAAACCAACCGCAAAGTAAATGTCTGGCCATGTACATAAAATGGTGTGCATTATGCTTCCTACTAGACTTGCATAGGGAACATTGCGCTTTGTCTCCTTTTCTTTGTCTGTTTTAGAGCATTGGTCAAGACTTAAGGATAGAACCTTTTCAACTACAATGTCTACGGGCTTAGAATAATGCATTCAAAAACATTTTAGGATTTTACTAATATATGCTTCTTAACTTAAACCAAGAAGCTTCTTGGAATGGTTCTGAGTTATTTCCATCCTTAGAACACACCTAAGCTCACCCATGTCCTTTATCTCGAAGATGGAGGATAACCACTGCGTAGTGATTTTTATCATCTCAATATTGTTTCCAACCAACTGTATGTCGTAAACACACAAAGTAAGGAACATAATCCTCTATATAGTTTTCTTGACATACACACAATGGTCCTCAATAATCATGTCGAAGCTAAAACAAATAATGGCTTCATGGCATCTAAAATATCACGCTTTGGAAGACTGTTTGAGACCATAAGTAGACCTTTTAAGACATCAAGCTTTGTCCTCTCGACGTTTTGATCCAAAACCAATAGATTGATCCCTGTAGCTCTCTTCCTCAAGGATACCATTGAGAAACATAGCCTTTACGTCCATTTGGAACAATTCTAAATCCAAATAGGCAACCAAGCCCAAAATTAGGCGGATAGAGGCAATGTCACCATAGGAGAAAAAGTCTCTTCATAGTATACCCTATCAATTTGGGTAAACCTCTTCGCTACTAAACGAGTTTTAAACTTGTCGATCGATCTATTAGCTTGACATTTTATCTTGAAAACCCACTTGTTTTTCAATTGATTTACATCGGGGAGGAAGATTTACCAGTTCCCAAACCTTATTTCTTACCAAGAGCCCATTTCATCCTCATGGCATCCATCCACTATTTGTGATTTGGTGAATTAATAGCCTCTTAAAAAGATGTAGATCCTTCTATTTCGAAAGGAGTGCACTGAAATATTTCTTATTCAATTTGAAAATACTATCGAGGAATTCTTCCGCATTATCTTCTCTGGAGTCTAAAACCTTCGTTGGTTTGACTCACTGAGAAATTCCTCCCCTATCTCTAGAAGGTGTAGAATCCTCAATGGATAGAGAATCACTCCCACTATCCCTAGGAGAAGTGATATCAAATACATAGACTAACCTCATGCTCAGGAATTGGAGGCTGAGCATGAACGTCATTCTCAGGCTTATTCTCTTGGGCTACCAAAATTTTATCATTTCTTTCAGACACTAGAAGAGTACTATTCTTAGTGACACGATGAGTGTGTAAATTCTCCTCCTCACTGAGAGACAGTGCATCATCTTACTGTAACTCATACAACGTTAGGACCTTTTTGATTTCACCAACACTTGGGGACTCATCCTCAAGGAACACAACATTATGGGAATCCGTTTTCGTCATAGCACCATTAGGGTGTTCTCTAAACACAACATACCTTATGAACACTATTTTAGTAGCCCTTGGACCAAGTTTTCCATGTTTCTGGATTGGGTTATGTACATACCCCGCCGAAGCCCATGGGCGTAAATGTTCCATAGAGGGCTTTGTACCATGCCACAACTCATATGGAATGGTGAATACACTCTTACTTGACACATGTTTAAGAATATAAGCTACCTTGAGCAACACATCCTGAAAACTAATTGGGAGGTTGACATGTGCCATCATTGACTTGATCATCTCAAGTAATGTTTGGTTCCTTCACTCTACAACACCATTTTATTGTGGAGTACCAAGAATCATAACTTGTTTTCGCATACCCTTTTTCTTCATAAAACTCTTTAAACATGTGATAGGTATTAACGACCACGATCAGTTTGAAAAGCCACAACTCTCCGTTCTAACTGGGCCTCTACCTCGACTACAAAATGTTTGAACACATCAAGTGATGTATCTCTCAAGGATTAAGCTTAACTCAATTCAAGAGTGAAAGCTAAAACCAAGAAAGATTACAATCAAGGGCAATTTAAAGAAAGAAACACGTTACACGCTAGGTGTGAATTAGCTAAAATGTGTGGAGGGAATGGATTTAGAATCAAGGGATTCTAAATGTAAAAGGAAAGAAAAGGATAGAAACTAAACTAATCCTTGGATACATATTCACCTCCAAAGACTAATCTAGTGGAAATTAAGCCTGTTTAAGGATACGAAACCAAGCTAAAGTCATGATCTAGATGCCTAAACAGCAAGTATAATCAAACCTTGCAGATTAGGGGCTAAACCGAGCAGGTTTCCATTTTAGCATGTTCGGGCTAGTTTTTGGTGGGCTTTGACTTCCTATGGTTTAACATTACGTAAAAAATTTGGATTGAAACCTTTCAAAAGCTTAGCTAATTTATGGCACAAAACCAGGTATAATCGTGGGATTAAAAACCATAGGGGCTGTTTTATGCTTTAAAAATTTTGGACAAAAATACTTAACTTGAAAACTGATTTAATTGTATAATTAAGTTTATTAGATTTTTAATAAACTCTTTTAACAAAGAAATCAAAGTTAAATTAAGTTTAAGTTGATGAATCAATCTAAAACTTAAACAGGTTCAAAAATGGCCTAAACCAGAATGGTTTAGTTTAGGGCATAGATTTTCCATGCTAAACATGACTTGACTTGACCCCTTTGGCATTATTTGAAAGTTTAGGATGTTGATTAACATCCTAATAAAAAGAAAAGGCTCTTAACCTCTTGGATTTTTACGAAATTAAATGCACAAAATTAGCTTGCGCATAGGTTCAAAAAAAAATGATTAGGGCTAATTGAGGATTGCATAGGTGGATATCCATCATTAAGTGCCTAGTAGGGATGTGATAACATGTACACACATCCATGTCTTGATAGTAATATACGAAAGTGAGCAAATAGAAAGCCTCATGATGTGCTTTAACATTCATGGATCCACAAATATTAGAGTGAATGAGCTCTAAAGGGCTTGATCCCCTTGAAGCCTTGCCAAAAGGCTTCGCAATCACCTCGCTAGCTAGACATGACTTACATCTAGGTAACTTAACCGTAGTAAGTCGGTCTAAAAGACCTTCTTTAGCTAGTCTACTCATTCTATCCTAGTCAACATGGATAACTTTAGCAAGCCATTTAATTGATTCAAACTTGGAGTCAAAATGTGAGATAAAGACAAAAAATGAATTATTATAACAATCATCCAAATCAAGCAATAAGAAATTATTTTTTAAAGTAGCATGGCTAAGCACATTGCCACCATACAAAATTTCCAAACCATTAGTACCAGAATTAAAAGAAACTCCAAACTTCATTAAAAAAAACTAAACACAAAAGGCAAACTCGCACCCTATGTGTGTGGAGAGCATTGAGGAATAGCAACGTATTTCCTCCTCGTAATCTGAGCTTGTATGTCCATACACAGAGAACATCATTGTCATTGTCATTGCCTAGCATAATAGTTTGTGAACCCACTGGGTAGCATGAAAAGTCCACGAAGCCAGCTCGATTCTGAACTATATATTTGCTTGCTCCAATATCTACAATCCAATTTGGAAAAAAGTTAGCAATTAATACATGGAACAAACATATAATTCAAGAGAACAAGTGGTGAAACGTACCTTGGGAGGCTTTGGACAATCTCGAGAATAATGGCCGTTCTTACCATAATTATAGAACTTCACACGCGCTATGTTTATCTCCCCATTGCCTTTAGCCTTTTGCTTCTTGGCAATACTAGCCTTTGGCCTATCCTTTTGAGGGAGGCAAGAACCTTTCTTAAATTGCCTACCTTGACTATTCTTGTTGCCTTTTGGGCCTATTTCCCTTAGCAACAAGAGCCACATATCGAGTACCTAATATTTTTAGGCATTCTTCCTCCATTTTGAGGCGACTTTGGATTTTTACGAAGGTTTTTAGTGATCAAAATGGTTCAAGACAATCTTCACATTATCCCAATATTTAGGTTCATCAGGGATAGCCTAAATCACATTTAAGACTTGTTCCCCCTCAGAGATTTCCTTAGCTGCGGCCCTGAGATCATGAATCGTGGCACTCATGGTTCGTAGATGCATCGCCATGGTACGACTGGAGTCCATTTTATATTGCATCCATTTTAAGAGCAAGGTGTGAAGCCTTGTCTTGGATGTCTGGCCAAAATGGATCTTGAGTTTGTCCTACATGTCCTTAGCAGTGGGACATGCCTCAAATTCTCCAATTAGAATATCTTGCATGCAATACAACATAAAAAAGCATGCCCTGCGATCCTTCTTCGGCTAGTCTTGGTATGGCAGCAATATTTCTTGATACTACACAGTACCTACTAGTATCAATAGGCTTGTCATCTTTGTTTTTATCTGATGGTAGAATTTTAGGGACCGTCAAGTGTTCTAATAGATCCCTCTCATTCATAAGATACTAAATCTTCCAATGCTACATGTCATAATTAGTGCCATCTAGCTTCTGATGTGGGCAATTTACCAATCATTCCATTATTCGTTGCCATGTCTAGAAGTGTATATTAAAAAATGGACGTAGGACACATTTTCTTAAGCAATTAAATTATTTAAAATTCCATCATTCGTGCCATATCAACAAGAATTTCGCTAAGCTCATAATCATCTCATATGAATATGAACTAGGAATTTAAGTAGTCAATTACAATATTTCCATAAAAACACATTCATATGGATCTTAACAAATGTTAAACAAATTAACATGAATTTCAAAATATTATTAAATTTATGTAAAACAAATTTACATAATTATATATAAAACTAATTTATATATGAAACAAATTCGCATTATTGCAATCCAATAAATTATTTATAAGTCACTTAACATGAATTTTTATAATTTCAGGTTGTTTCATATGTAAAATGAATCTATATAACAAATTAGCATTGAACATTAAACATACTAATGTTTTTGTGACAAGTTGATCCACTCTCAGTCAAAACTAATTTGAAATTTTAATTCAACTGAGGAACTAATTACATACTTCATTCTTATGAACTTGTATACAATCAAAATCATAATTCAACTCAAGAATTATTTAAATGTGCTATAAATTTGTAGAAGAAACTCAAACAATTATAATTCGCTCAAAATTATAATTTAACTAAAGAATTATAAACATGCCAGATGAATTACTATAAATCACTAAATAAAAGAATGAGAATCCACAATAAAAACAGAACCTTCTTCCATCGCCTCCAACCCCCTTTTATATCCTCGAATTCCCATAACCCTCGAGACCCACCTTTTGCTCTCTTTCTTCGAAAACCCTTCTCACCATCGGGAGGTTCGCCGAGAAGGGGCTTCACACCTCCTTGCCCCTTTTTGCTGCAAGGCCTCTTGGTCCTTTCTAACTTTGGTGTTACCTTTGACACCAAGCACCCAGTGGTTTATGAGAAGAACCGCCACTACAACAATCCAGGCGATGATGCTACCACCCCTTTCACCACGTAAACGAAGCCCACAACTTCGTCTATCATCCAATCCGACCAAAACACCCTGCAAACAAGTAGATCAGCCGCCGACGAGTCGACTGATGCCTTCCACTCGCGCAATGCGCCTTCTAGGTGGCGGGGCGTGACGTACATGCGGCTACATTGGTGCTTCTGGATGGTTTTTTGTCGGGAATGAGCAGATCATGGGTGCTATCGGTTTCGGGAGGAAGAAAACAGCCGTAGTGGTCTTCATCAGTGGCGCATGGCATACAAGCGCTACCCTTCCTTTTTTGGTGTGCTTAGGTCTATGGGGTGACTAATAGATTAGGGTCGTTTAACTCTAGATGAGGTCTAGATCTGATTTTGGGTGTTCCAGACGTGAGTCAAAAAGGTTAGAGTCGAGAGTTTTTGATGCCACAGCATCGAGGGGGATGGGGTGGTCTCATGTTAAGGCTAAAAATGTTAAAATGGCCTTAGTTTTGCTAGCAAATAAGGCCTAACAGTTTAGCACAATGTCATGTTCTTTAATCATACTGAATAGCATTATCAGAGCAGCATGATAACATGAGGCATATAAATTTTAGCAGATTAGCATAGGTCTTAGTTTTCCACAACTTCATGTCACCCAAAATAGCAATTGCTTAATTTGAATGATATATATTTTCCTATCACACATATTAGTTTCATAACAATATAATCAAAACTGAGATTTAACATAAAACTATTCGGAGCTAGCATCAAGCAGATTTTGCTCTAATATCGTTGTTGGCAAAGTGAGGACTCACATCGATGTGAACCTTTATCCAGATCTCGTCTGCTGATCACTATCGACAAACTAGCTGGCTACTAGAGTGACCCATGAGTCCACACCCCAAGCCCAAATCCCAGAGATGGCTGGATTGTGTGAGGGAGAGAGCAAAGAATGGTTTTTTTCTTTGGGAAATTGCATGCTCAAATTGTATGTCTTCCCTGATCTGATCGCCTCCTTTTATAGCAGTGCAAAGCTTCTGATAGAATCAAAAGATTAAATTTGCCTAGTTAATACACAATTAATCACTCTATAATTGCCAATTTAATGGGGTGATTATAATGTGATTATAGTGAGATTAAGGTAACTGTTGCTTTTGGTCAACAATTCAGCATGGGTTCTATCTAACTACCAGTAAATGGGTGCACACTTATAAGGAAGGGAGGTATTCTATCAGTCCTAGCTATAACTGATTGAGAGGTAGCGGACGTCAGGTACTCTGGTACAAATTAATTTGGCATAAAACAAGAATACCTAAATATGCTTTTGTTATGTGGCGAGCATTAGAATAGAAGCTATTGACTAGAGATAGAATACTAGGGTTTGGACTTTGCTATCAGAATCTGACATATGTTTTGTTGGAGAAGACAATGAAAAGCTTGAACATCTTTTCTTCTTCTGTATGTTCACCAAAGCTATTTTGCTACANGTGCTGAGTGAAGTTTTGCAGCTCTAGTTTAACGTCACACAATGGGGGGAGTGGTTGCAAGGACCCCCATTGTTGACTGGCAATCGAAAGCAATTGGACGGGATATACATGGCCTTTACTGTCATTGTTAACCAAGGTACGTTAGAAGGAAATAAATAGGAGGATTTTCCAAAGTGTACAGAGAGATTGTTATCAGGTGATTACAAAATGTCGCCGCGTGATATTACAAGAAATAGGAGAACGTAAACATATTTTTGGGAGACATCAGGACATGCCTTGTTTATTTGATGTAAAAACCTCATTTTTTGGTTTGATCAAATATATGAGCCTATTTTCTGACCCAAATGGGATAGGTGAAGTATGTATTTTATACTTTATCTAATCATGTAAATATAAGGTGAAAGATTGAATTTTTGTAACCCCNNNATTGGAAAAAAGTTCAAAGATTTTATAGTGAATTATTTGGTTATTATATTCTACGTGTTTATCTTTCATGTATAATAGTAAATATTGGTAATTGTACTAATCAATATTAGGTAGTTCAATGATGCATAACCATCTGATTGAACTAAGTTTCTTAGCTAGGAGTTGGTCGGTTATTAATTAATTGAAGATAGTATTCTATTTCTAAATCAAACTGTAGTTGAGTGTATTCAACTCAATATGATTCTTGTGACATCCTCTATGACATTAATCAATCATTTTGTCCTAAACTATTATTGCCTACAATTTCTCTTTTGGTTGGCCAAATGCCTCCAAAAATGATTGGGTTTCATTTCAATATATCTTATGTTCCACAATAGGTCACTAAATATTTGCAATTACATTTTTAATTCATGTTCCTTTTTTCTTGATT